>JANIWQ010000040.1:0-80591 GCA_030555725.1 Pichia sp. yHMH446
GAACTCGCGCGGGTCGGGCGCAGAGCCCTCGGGGGCGGCCGACGCCGGCGCCTGACGCACACAGCGCTGCCTGGTGGTGCACACAGTATACTTTCAAGGAATGTCTAGTTATTACACCCTCACACACACACTCGCACGCTCCAGCTGTACGCAACCTTCTCTCCTGCACAGCCACGCAGCACCAGTACCCGTAGAACAGGCACCCGCACAGGCACCCGCAGGCCCACCCACCCGACAGGCTTCGCCCGCCCGCACACACTCCCGCGCCTGCAAATCCCGGGCCCCTGCGCGTTCCCCGACTTATCAGCAAATCAGCGAATCAGCGCCGCGAAAAGAAACGACCGACCCGCTGCGAAAAGAAACGAAACGGAGCGCACACACGGGCAAAAGCTACGTACCACAGGAAAAGACAGGACAAGAAAGAAAAAACAAGTCAAGCCAGGAAAAGACAAGACAAGAAAAGAAAATACACCACGGACAAAACTAGTCAGGTCCCGTCTCCTCGCCGCCAAAAGAAACTTATTCGATCTATATTATACGAAACTGTACTATACCATACCTTACTACACTACTCTACACTACACTCCGCTATTAGTCATTACTTCCTTACCTAAACCTAACTATCCCTAACTACCTCTAACTCTTTCTTCCCTCCTTATACCACTCACTGTCTTTTTTTCTCTTTTCACCTATCTTTCCCTATCTTTTCCTATCTCCCCCTATACTACTCCCCTTCCATCTGCCATGATGAACCATATCAACAACTCCAACAACGAACAAAATATCGAAAGGGCCCCTCATTTCAAAGATGTTTTCCAGTCTTCGGATCCTTCCTTGTCCAACCAGGATACAACTGTCAACACAAACAATATAGTTGCCTCCGAAAGTAGAAGACCTTCCCTACTGGTTACCTCCAACAATACCAACAACCAAATCCAAGCAGCAGATTTGCGTCATATGACTCCACTCTCAACTGGTCCTGTCAGTACCACTAACCAAATCCCTACTCCTTCAGATACTTTGGAGCATCATGATATAGAAATGTGTGATAGTGACGATGTTCATATTGAGAGTCACACAATGGAAAAAGTTTCTATCAGTGAAAATTCTATTGAAGGATCCACTACTACACCACCACCACCATCATCAGCAGCAGCAGCAGCAGCATCAACTCCATCTTCTACTTCCACCATCTCTAATAACTCTTCCAAATTACCTTCAATAGATGAAAAATCAGTCTCTTACTCTCCTTCCACTGCAAAGAAGCTCGATAGGGTAAATGCTTCCCTAATAACAAAATTCAAAAGACTGGAACTACCAAACACTAAATTGATACATCAAAATTTCAACTCTTCCAATAATCATCGTATACATAAAATATCAAAATTCAAAAACTCAAACTTAACATCAAGTTCTTTCTCTCCTTCATCTTCATCTTCAATATCATCTACATCTTTCTCTAAAAGATTCCGTTCAAAATCTTTACCAAATATTTACATTCCTTCTAAACCTTTTATCATCATAAATACCACTACCACTACTAATAATAACAACAACATCACACAGGGAATACCTCAACAATTACCACAACAAAACATTCAAATCTTGAATCAAAAGCAACAACTTCTAAACAATCTATTACCACCTGTTAATATCCATTCAATGCATGAAATAGATTTACAAGAAGTGCTCAAAAATCCTCAACTTAGACATGATATTCTATTCGATCCTCAATTACAGTTTAGACCTAATTTAGATGGTGAAAGAGGTAAAAGAAAGAAATCTCAATCTGATGCTTATTGGAATATGATTAAATTTGAGACTCAAAATTTATTGAATTCTCCTGATAATTCTAATTATCTAAATTTAAATAATCCAATAATTATAATGTTTCAATCTTTGAAAAATATCTTAATTAGTTTAATACCTTCAAAAGATATTTCAACAATCGATCAAATTTTAGATGATGATTTATTGATTCAACAATTAAATTCAAAATGTTTCAATTTTATCAATTTCTCAAATTGGATTTGTTCAATTTTCAAATTACATTGTGCTCCAATGAGAGATAATTGGGTTGATGAATTGAATGATTTGTTTTATAAAGCTTGTTCCAATAATGATAATGGTATCAACCTAGATTATTTAATTGAGGGTTTCAAATCATTATTCTTAATATTAGAAGCAATGAAATTAGATGTTGCTAATCATCAAATTAGAATTTTAAGACCTTTATTATGTTCATCTGCTGTTTCATTTGAGAAAGAATATTTCAAAAATTTAATTAAACGTAATAAAATTAATTTCACTTCATCGTTTATTTGGTTTCAGAAAAATTCTAAAAAATTGAATAATTCAAATAATATAAAAGAAGTTTTAAATTATTCAATCTTAAACCTATTATCTTGTTCAAATATGTGTTCACATTTCCCTAATACTCTTAATTTCGATCATACAAGATTATTAATTTTAAGAGCTGAAATTAGACATATAATTTGTACTAAATTATGTTTTATGATTTACAAAATTCTAATCAATAAATTCAATCTAAACAAATCTTTATTAAATGATTCAAACCTGTTAAATTTGAAGGAAAAATTATTATCAATTATAATTGATGAAAATGGTAATTCTAAATGGACCAAAAATTTGAAAAATTTATCAATTCAAATCATAAATAATTTATTCCAAAATTTAGATTCTGATAAAATTGATTTTACTTATAATTGGTTATTAGTTCAAACTCAGCCTGATTCTCAAATCTATAAAATTTTAGAATCAAAATTATTTGATAAAATTTTAAAATTTTTATCAACTTCAAAATCAACTAATGATGCAGATAAAATTCATGATGATATTCTAATTGATACAGAATTACAAAGTATCGTTCAAAGATTAAACCAATTAATTGAATTCAATTTCGAAGTTTTCGGTGATCTTTATTCCTCTAATACCCACTAACATCTCCCCTTTCTCCCCTTTTCTCCCCTTTTTCCACTTCTCCTATGCTAAGCATCAATTAACGTACATACCTCTACATATATTTTTTCCCCTTTTTTTTTCTAACTGCTCTTATCAATCGGCTTAAATTTTATAATTTACCCTCATAATAATTAAATAACATTTTTTATAAACAACTATTACTTTTTTCTCGCATTTTTCTCACATAGATACCTACCTACCCTATTTAACATCAAACTTTAAATGGATAACCGGTTTGATTCTTTCGATTCAGTATCTTCTGATGATGATGATTTAACTAGAAGAGTCATACAAACTTTAAACAACGAGATTGAAATCGAAGAAAATTCAATAACACAATCAAATCGAGAAGATCAAGATCAAACACATGAAGATCAACATCAAGATCATGAAGATCAACATCAGGATCAAGACCTTTTATTATATAAAAATGGTATTAAGTCATTCGAAGAAAATGGGTTGATAGATATAGGTAATATTGCATCGTGGGAAGTTTCTTCATTTAAACCTGGTTTTGACTGTAATAAAATGCGTGAAGATTCACCAAATACTTATTGGCAAAGTGATGGTTTACAACCTCATTATTTAATTATTAAATTTGCTAAATCTGTTAATATTAAACAAATTTCAATTTATTTAAATTTTACAATCGATGAATCTTATACACCTGAATTTTTAATTATTTTAGCTGGTTCAAATGAACATGATTTAATGGAAGTTATGAAAATTAATTTTTTTGAACCAATTGGTTGGCAAAATTTAAATTTTAATGAAAATTGTTCAAATTCTTTATTAAATTGTTATTATTTGAAAATTAAATTTATCTCAAATCATCAAAATGGTAAAGATTGTCATATTAGAGGTATTAAAATTTTATCACCTAAAATTAATTCAATCGACTCAAGTAATTTTTTAAATAATGATTGTATCAATTTTACAAGTAAAAAAATACTAACTGAATCAACTATACGTTAAAAAGGAAAAAAAAGGTTTGAGATCAACTAATTTATCAAATTTTCCCATCGTCCCCCTTCACTCTCTTCCCTCGATAACTCTAACGCAATTCTCAATTGCTCTTCTTCATCTAGTTCTTCAATCAATCTCTCATCTCTACTACTACTACTACTACCTTCAATTAATGATAACTTAATTACTTCCTCTAGTTCATTCAACTCATTCTCATTAGTTCTTGAGGATTCTAATGACATATTGGTTACTAATAATAATTCTTCCTCTTCAGTTAATGAATTTGATCCATTATATTTATTCAATAAATTTTTCTCGCGTCTTTTATTTTCAACTTCAATCTCATAATTATTTAAATGGAAATTAATTTCATCACTATTTGAAGCTTTACTTATTTTCTTCCAATTCCTCTTCTTACGTTCAGTTTCATATTGTTCATTCCTTTTACCTTCACCCATTGCAAAATATTGTACATATGGTCCAATTGTTATTAACCCTCTAGGAGAATTTTGATCTAATGATAATTGAACTAATCTATTCCTAACTCTTATAGGTTGCATAAATTGAATCTCTGTCAAACGTTTATTAGATAATTTATCAGTTGCTATACGTAAAAATTCTCCATTCATTACATCATAAATTTCAACTTTACCTTCATGATTTGCAACTGCAACAATCATTGAAGTAATTGAAATTGATGCAATTGGTCCTAAACTAATTGAAATTTCATATCTATTAGTTTTATAAAATTCTTTCAAAAATTTAGGTTTAATATATTGATCATTAATTGGTTTTAAAATATTGGAAATTGATTCTCGAACATTTATTATAACAAAACTACCATCTGTTAATGCTATTGCTCCATATAATGGATCACATCCAACAATACTTTCATCTCTTTTCCTAAATGGTTTCTCATTAGCTTCAAATGAAACTAAAAAAATATTCACTCCTTCTGGTGGTGTAAAAGTGGAAACATGATATATGTGATTTTTATTTTCAAAGTTATCTTCAGCATCATCGGTATCATCAATATCATCAATATCATTGTAAGAGAAAACTTTCAATACTGAATCTTCCCACATAATAACAGATTCATTCCCATAATCTACGAAAACACATTTCCACAAACAGAAAATATCATCTGGTTCAAACATTCCAATTTTCCGATATTTTAAATCAATTTTTTCACCTTTAAATTTTCGGAAAATATTTTTAATACACCAAATTTCTCCATTATCAACTATACATATAAGTACAGTTTTACCATCAGAAAGCATTTTAATTATCATTTTAGAACTTTCAGGAGATATTGAAAATGTTGGTAATCGAAATTTACACAATGTTTCTCCTGTTCTAATATCCCACCCCCAAATATTACCTGATCTATCTGCACTAAATGCACCAATAGAACCCGTTTTCGTTAATGAATTATGGAATAAACTTGTTGGTTTATTCCCCAATTTGATTCCTGGATTATTATTTATTAATAAAACTTTCTTCTTAGATTTAGTTGAAGTCAATGAAGTTATTGATGGAATAGATTTCTCAAAATCTTTATCATTTGATATATTCGTATTAATACATGAACATACAGCAGTAACTGTTAAACCATTCATATTCCCCCATTCTTTTGCATCAGTTATCAATAAACCTTTCCAATCAACAATAGATCCTGAAACAATTCCATTTTGATCACCATAAACAATCGATCTAGTTCCATAAACATTGGAATCATAATACCCTGAATCATAACATATATAATCAGATGGTGTATATTTGGTAAATTCAGTTGACATTTTACCATTACTCAAATCACATGATATAATTCTCTCTTGAGTAAGATCAATAGCTATCAATTTATTTCGATACCAATCAACATTAAGAGTATGTGTAGATGTCAAACTATTTATTTGATAAGTATTATTCAATAATTTACCACGTCTATATTCATGTTTCATATTTGTCCTATGTAATAGTTCAGTTTTATAAAAATGAGATCTCGTAATAGTTGAGAAAACTGATTTAAAAGGGAATTGAATCTTGAAAATTTCATGCCATATCATATCATTTTTTAAAATATTGTTCCATTTTTTGCAGACTAATGGAAGTTTTGCTAAAGTTAATGGATCAACATTAGAAAGTATCAAAATCACTATTTCAGGTGGAAATTCATCAAAGTTAATAGTCCAGAATGAATCATCTTTCTCTTTTATATTCATTTGAATTATACGTGAAAACGTTTACTAATTTAAAATATAGTTTTGTCTTTGTTGTCCTTTATGTCAGATTCCGGACCTTCCTGGTTGTAGAGAGAGAAAAGCTTGCAGAAGTTTCAAGATATATCCGATAAAAAAATGATTCAGATTACATACAATAATAACAAGAAAATCAATTTGGTGGCGGCTTAGGCTCTTATCGTGGGAGATATAAAAATTTTGATGCACAGTTTTCATACTAACTAGCGTTTTTAGAAAAACTATAAACATAACCAAAATCATCCATCTCACTTATGCAAAGATGATAATCAGTGGAATCGTTTACTTTTCAACTAAATCATTTTAAAGCTACAAAATATTACAAATTTTAGTTTAGATTTCTGTATTTATAAATTGAAAATATGCATATCATCATTATTCAAAAGAAGAAAGGAAGTGTTCAGCTTCCAGTGCAGCCATACAACCGGTACCTGCAGAAGTGATAGCTTGTCTATATTTGGAATCTTGGACATCACCAGCTGCGTAAACACCTTCAATAGAAGTAGAAGCAGTACCTGGCTTAGTCTTAATGTAACCAGCTTCATCGGTTTCTAATTGACCTTGAACGATTTGAGTAGCTGGAGTGTGACCGATAGCATAGAATAAACCATTAACAGGAAGGTCTCTTTCTTCTTCAGTCTTGACATCCTTGATTCTTAAATGGGTCAAAAACTTACCATCACCTTTTGCTTCTAATGAAACGGTATTATATAAAATTTCTAATTTAGGATTGTTTTGAACTCTTCTTTGCATAATTGTAGATGCTCTCAGGTGATCCTTTCTAACAACCAGATAAACCTTAGAACCAAACTTGGTCAAGAAAAGTGCTTCTTCACATGCAGAATCACCACCACCAACAACTGCTAATGGTTTGTTTCTGAAAATAGGAACTGCACCATCACAAACTGCACATGCAGAAATACCTTGTTGCCAATAAGTTTCTTCTCCCGGTAGGTTTAATCTCTTAGCAGAAGCACCTGTAGCAATAATAACTGCATCAGATAAAATTGGTTCACCATCTTCGTAAAATTCAGGCCATAACTTGAATGGTCTAGAAGATAAATCAACTTTGGAAATGGTTTCAGTGATGATTTTGGTACCAAACTTTTCTGATTGTGCTCTCATTCTTTCCATTAATTCCGATCCGGTAAGTCCATCTGGAAAACCTGGGAAGTTTTCAATTTCTGTGGTAGTAGTGAGCTGACCACCAGCAGCAATGCCATTAGCCATCATACCTTCGTATAAAACTGGAGACATTTCTGCTCTAGCTAAATAGATAGCAGCAGTGTGAGCTGCAGGACCTGATCCAATGATAGTAACTTTGTTGTGAACCATTCTTGATTGTCTAATATAGGGAATTGGTATTAAACGTCTTGATAAAAGACCAAACATGTAATCGTAGGTAGAAGAACCCAGCAGCGTGCTCTGGAAAAGTGTCTCTTCTTATACTCTTCATCTTCGACGCCAGAGCTTAGAAATCATTGCGCGAGGCCGAGACTTTCTCGGTGTTTCCCACACCCTGAAAAGGGTGCCTTACCCAATGGACCGGGGAAGTCTGGAGCTGCCCTGTGCTTGCATGAAGCTAGATGGTGCTCTACAGCTTTGTTGTTTGGTTTTCGGATAGTAAAGGATAGACTGGTGAATTTTGGAGCTGGAATTCAAAATTTCTCTTTTCAAAACAAGTAAACTTTGTGTTGTTTAGTAATATTAATTTTATTTACAAAATATTTTACAGGTAGTTTTTTCCACAATTTTTACACCTTTGAATTCTTATTTTACAATCCTTTTAATCCAAACTATGCGTCTTTAATATCAGGAATAATACTCATGTAAGTTGTACTTGAATTTGCATTCAATTAAAGGCTCTGTGAAAATGAATCCTACAACACAACAAAGGCGTCGGTTGCAGCTGCATCTGCGAAATAAAAAAATACGAGCTTTTCAATTCAAATTTCTATAACCGAAAACAGAAAAAGTAACGATACAACTTTTCAGATCAGTTAAACCTCTCGTACACCGAAAACAACTGTGATAATGCTTTTTAGATCTGTGAAACCAGTCATCAGGATTGGATTCACCAAGTCACTTTCGAGAGTGCTCACCTTGCGTCCTCTGAGTTACTCATGTGTTCTTAAAAACTCTACACCATGGTATCTTAATCCAGAAGAATCTTCTATATCGTCGTCACCTTTAATTCAAACGGAATTACCACAGCTACCAGATGATCATCCAGAAACTTTAAAGAACTTGGTTGTTTACTTAGCACAAGAACTTGGTATTGATGACATGAAAATTTTCGATATGCGTAATAGAGTTAATGATGAATCCATCGAAGGTGCCTATGACATCTCCAATTTCATGATTATTGGTACCGGTAAGAGTCCCAAACATCTACAAAAAGCCTCTTCCCAATTAGATTTTTATATCAAACATAACTTGCATAAATTACCTTCAACAGAAGGTGTTTTGAAAAGTGGCCAGCTCGCTAGGTATCACAGGAGGCTACAGAAGAAAGGTAAGACCGCACCGAAATACTCAAAACATGATTATGGTTCATCACCTAATACGTGGGTGATGACTGATACCAAATCGGATGGCATAATTATCCATATGTTAACAAAAGAAAGACGAAGAGACTTAAATTTAGAATATCTTTGGGCTGACCCATCAGAGAAACATTTGTATAAAAGAAGCGTAAGAAATTTCAAATCAGATGACATTTTCAGTGGAATCAGATACTTTCACACTAGCCGGGTTTTGAAATTTGATCAGTTCAATATCACACAAGAAAATTACATTGATCATTTTAATCATTTGATGCAAAGTCATCAAGTTGATCCATCAACAACTCCACTTTCTGCCTTAACTAGACATATCGATCTCACATATGCCGCAGGTATTACTATCGATTTCACAACTCTATATTCATTGTTTAAGACAATAATTGAGTCTCCAGAATTTGAGGCAGGAGCAAGGAACTTTGTGTATCTTTTCACAAAACGTGAAAGCTTTTTATACAAACTATTACAAAATTATGATATAGAACTCACTAAAGAACAAATTTTGGAAATCATACCTCTCTTAATCATTTCAGGCTCTATGTTCAATGAACCATCATTTGTGACAATGAAAAAAGTGGTAGAAAATCCGGAAATCCATTTCAGTGAAACAGAAACTTTTATATATTCCAGAACAATCAATCAACTAGAACGTTTGTCTCATAAATTAATGAATTCTACGATCGAGAAAGATCGTCTTCTCAAAAGAAACATAGATTTGCTACTCTTGACAGTGTACGCAAATAGGTCAAATTGGATACATTTTTTTAAGGTGCTCAAACTTGCTTTGGAAAGAAACGATTTGAATGTACTGCAAGCCTCTTTAGTTTTAATTTCGGCATCCAATGACCTTAAAATTTTATCTAGATTTGAACAAGAGTTCCTACCAATTATCATAAGTACCGAAATACCCCAAGAACTAAAGAGATTTGCTGATATAGTTTATAGCAAGCTTAAAAGTAATTAGTTTTGTCCACTTGTATATACTTTTAAATAAAATTATGTAAGTCGCTTGTCTTTCCCCTTATAAAACTTTTTTCCATTTCTTGGATATTGTCAAATCATCTACATTTACTGTCTCCTCCACCAATAATATGTCGTTGATTTTAACCTCAATCCATTCAGTCCATAAATTCAGAAACCATATAACCTCTGTTCGATCATCCATAAGCAAGGTAGCAACAAATAAGGAGTTACTTATTCTTTGAATATTCTCTACTCGTCCAGTTTGAGCAGGATCAGCATCTTCTCGTTTGATAACCCTATGTTTTGTGTCGTGCCTTGACTTTTCAAGTAGTCGTTGTAAATTCAATGAAAAACTGCCTTCTTCTCCGAGTTCAAATCCATCTGGCTTTTTTGTTGATTCTGGAACAGAGTGTTGCCTGGAATCTTGTAGCTTGTTAGATTGTTGACGTATTTCAGTAATATCGATAGATCTCTGATTCATTCTAGCTCGCTTCCTTTGCTGTTCTATTTCAAGACCGAGTTTCCTGATATCTATCTGATCATTTTCTTGATTTTTCTCGTGTGTTTCTTTTATGATAGCAAGCTGTTTTTTGAATAACACACTTTCATTGGGAGTAGTTTGAGTTGTCATGACAGATACGCAATACATAATAACAAGTAATGAATACGCTTGAAGTTTAAGCGCGTCCTCGATCATATTGAATTGACTTGATTTACTTTTACTTGATAAAAGACAGATTACACAATTTTTAAGTTCCTAACTATCAGAAAACCGGCTAATAATAGCCACCTCCATTGTAACCACCTCTACCTCTGCTTTGATAACCACCTCTTCCGCCATACCCACTATTATAGCCACCTCTACCACCATATCCATTATTATTGTAACCACCTCTTCCACCAAAACCACCTCTACCTCCACCATTACTATAGCCTCCTCTTCCACGACCGCCATAACCACCTCTACCGTTGCTGTATCCATTATAGGTATTATATGCATCATTTGGATTCACGTATGAGTCATATTCATTTGCATACATATTATTGAAATTTGCCCTCCCTTGATTGAAAGCAACGGTTTGCTGCTGTCGATTAACTTCACTTCCGTACATTTCAACAAAGTATTTATACCCACCGGGTCTGTTATAGTACATAGATTCTTGTCCTGGTCCTGTATGTTTGCTGAAATCAATATTGTTTCCATGTTGTTCATGTTTGTTGTATCTATTATTGTTATAATTTCTATAGTACAAGATTTTTTCTCTATCTTCAGGACCTAAAACTGGCTTATGTGGCAGATAACCATTTAAAAGCATTGATTTACCATGTACCTTAGGTGGCATTTTGTATTCTACAAGAATGAAATTAGATGTTTCGAGGTCTCCGAATTCCCCATTGACAGTTTCAAAAGGAAATTTGAAAGTGCTATTTGGTTTGTATAATGTATGTGGAGTTGCTGTACCGGCTAAATGTGTTTTGTTGAAGCTAAACTGAACATTATCCTTCTTTTTGTCCTCGCTGTACAGTTTCATAAATTTCTTGAAATATGTATTGTTTTTACCAACAAACAACACTTCATTTTTGTGGGAGTTTCTCTCGTGTTCAATTTCGGTCAACTCATCGTACTTACTACGCACCGCTTTCAAAAGTCTTTCTTCATCAATAAACGGTAACAAAGCTATACCTCTCCACGATTGTTTCTCACCATTCATGTCGATCTTGAAATCCTCTGGATAAAAATCAATGATCTCTGAGTCTGCATCCGACATTAACGACCTGAAAACCTCCGGAAGATTATGGTTTGAGGCAGCAGGTAAAACACTCATCAACTGTTCAAATGGCTTGAAAGGAGTTCCTTGTTCAAACTTGATGTCAAACTCTTTTAAGTTAGTGAAATCAGCTGCGAATGGAGCATAATGATATGGGTAATACCAATTCCAAGAAGGACAACCCTGATAATAGTACAACAAAACCCAAGAAATACCTTCAACATAGCATCGTGCCATATCTCTTCTAATTCTGGAAAGTTCTTTTTCATCAGTTGTTCTAAACTTTTGCTGATAGTATCTAGTTTTGTACCCTGGTTCCCACAATCTAATTTCCTCATCTTCAAAATCGTCATCATTATCCTCATCTTCATCATCGTCATCATCAACATCATTTTCACCACCTTCTTTGGAATTGGGATTGACATCTATGTCATCAACCTCTTCAACTTTTCTTTTTTTCTCATCAGTCGTATTGTTTTCTTCGGTTTCTAAAAGATTTTTTCTTAAAACATCAGCTACACTTCTATTATCTGCATTAGCCTTGGTCACAACATTGATATTTTGAACTATATCGTTATTAGACATATTCAAACCCGAGAGTTTACCCGTATTTAAGTTAGTTAAAACCATATTTTGGGAAGGATTCGTAGGTGCACTGTCTTTACCCTTGCTTACATTTGCAAGTAACTGCTTTTGCACGATGTATCTTTGTTCATTGTCCATTTTTCTACGTTTGAAATTTGCTTCTCTGCGCATGTCTTGTTCATGTCTAGCTTTGAATATATCATCTTCTCTTTTTGCTAACTCTGCTAATAATTGCTCAACTCTATCTAAATTCAGGTCTCCATCACATGTAATAAAATGTTTCAACTTCGGTAAAAGACCCTTCCAAATACCTACTAAAGTATCCAATGAGCTATCCCTAACATCTAAAGATGGTAAATGTGGCAAAAAATCGTTACCCACAAAAAAACACATGAAAACCCAATCATCGATTGCTCTTTCGAAATCATATTTGAATGGTAGTCTTGGAACTTGAAGTTCAACCTTTAAATATTCTCTTAATACATTAATATGTAACCAAATAAATGGCTGCTTTTGATTTTTCAGCTTTTCCTTTGTTTCTTCATCCATGTTCAATTGGTCCCTCGTAGTTAATTGCCTTTGCCTATTATCTGCAGCAAAAACATCTTCTCTTAAAACTTTAAAATGTGGTTCATGAGTTGCCAAAGATAAAAAGATCAAATCTGCATCTAAACCATGAATACAATGAGTAACGTTTGGATCATATTCAGGATCTGACCTTTGTGATCTAATAAAATTCATAATTTTGTGTTCACCTTCACCAGGAACAGAAGCATCACTTATAATAACTTGTAAATTTGCCCATCCTGGATCAGTTGACAGTTTATAAGCTACCCAATATTTCAAACTTGCTGCAAGAATATCCATGAAAGGTGTACCAGGGGTAATGGAGTTTGAATCCCAACTTTTTTTACCTTTGATAGATGCATCAATTACTTCACCTCTAGCTTCCATTTCAGCGAGTTCTCTTAGCTTTTCCTCATGTGCAATTTGAGCATCTTTAGCAGATCTAAAACGTCTAGATCTCTGCTGGTTCATCTTTGCTCTTGGTGCAACACCATCAACAGCAATCATTAACAATTTTCTCGGTCTAGCAATATTTAAAACATGATCAGTATATTTGAAAATTGCCATCATCATTTCTTCTTCAGTCTCAGGTGGAGGTTTATTCTCCGGATGAGAACAAGGATGTACAATTGCATTCATATCTAAATAGAGATTGTCAAGTTCACCATTAGGATTCGGGTCGGAATAGTTGATTGGTTGTTCTACTCCATCAATAATTGGTCCTTCTTCATCAATAACTGATGAAATAATCTTGGGATATTTCTTTGATAGCCAACGGAAAAGTGCTGGAACTCCCATTTTACTCTTTGACTGATTACAAAGGAAATGATAGTGTGATTGATTGTTTACTATATGAAAAACATGCACAATTGAAAAACGCCAGAGAAAATATTCTTCACGATAAAAAAAAAGAATCAAACACGACTCCGCGTTGCTATTTGATGAACAAGGAACAAGCTTTCAAACCAAAGAATACTACTACAGGATCTTAGATTGGAAAGGTTGGTTCTGAAACGAAAATGCTGTCTATAAAGTATAGATCCTCAAGTTTTGTGATTAGTGAATCTTTCAAAGGAAAGTCTTTCCGATTCATTACTCATAAATCGATAATGAAACGAAATCCCAAAGAAAGTTCTGTTGATGTTAACACAAAACCTTTATCAGCGAAGGGAAAAGGTATTTCTAGAATGAAGAAAGAGTCAAATAAATTGAAGGATCAATTTATTCACGATTACTCAGTTTTACCAGAAACTTCACAATATAGATTACCAACAAGGGAAGAACTTGGACAACCACCTAAACCACATTCTAATATAATCAAGTTAATATTTGAACAAGGTGGTATTGAATCAATGGATTTGAATAAAAATGCTGAGAAATTTTCAAGATACCCATTAACTAATGTAGCAAAGTTGAATAAACGAGAAACGAGGCCAACTTCTGTTAAAATGTTGACTTCAGATTTTATAGATGATTCATTGTATAATCAACATTATGGTTATTTTGCGAAAGAAGCAGTTATTTTTCAACCAGACAAACCTTTTGAATATAATAAATTAGAAGGACAAGATGAATTCATGCAAAAGTGGTTACAAGCGTATGATAAATATGATCAAGAAAAGATGAAGAATCTGCAAGTAATAAAGAGACTGAATGAATCTACAGGATCTAAAGAGTCTATCAAACAGAATGGCAAAACAAGTCTCAAGGAATCTACTAAATCAGAGCAATATAAAATTGTGAAACCTTCTTTGCAATTATGGCACACACCTACTGAATTGTTTCAACCATATTATGGTGAAGGTTTAGCCCGTTATATTTTAGAGAAATACAAATTAAACAATTTTCCATATGAAGATCTTGTAATATATGAAGTTGGTGCAGGTAATGGTACATTAATGTTGAATATTTTGGATTTTATTGAGAAGAATGAGCCTGAAGTTTATGAAAGAACAAAGTATAAAATTATTGAAATTTCTTCTAAATTATTCAATAAGCAAAATTCTCGTTTACTAAGACATAAAGATAAAGTTGAAATTAAAAACAAATCTATATTAGATTGGGATACACAAGTCAATGAGCCATGCTTTTTCATTGCCTTAGAAGTTTTCGATAATCTTTCACATGATGTTATTAGATATGATATTGATTCAAAGAAACCATATCAGGGTTATGTTGTAATTGATGAGAATAATGATTTCTATGAATATTATTCACCAGAGTTAGAACCTTTTACTAAAGAGTTTTTGAAAATGCGTGAAGAGAGTAAATATCCAATCGAAAAACTCAAAGGTCATCCATGTAATAAATTTTATCCATATATGAAGATTAAGAATATATTTAATCCATTAAGGAATAATTTAAGTGATCCAGAATATATTCCGACAAGACTATTTAAAGTTTTCCAAATTTTGAATAAATATTTCCCACAACATCGAATACTTGCATCAGATTTTACTAATTTTGATAAGACAATTAAAGGTTATAATTCACCAACAGTTCAAACAATGTATAAAGATAATATGGTTAATACTGATACATATATGGTTGAACAAGGTTATTTTGATATTATGTTTCCAACAAATTTCAAAGTAATGAATGAAATTTATAAACAAATTACTGGTAAATCAAGTGAGACATGTTCACATTCTGAATTTTTAAGGGAATGGGCAGATTATAGAAAGACTGAAACAAAATCAGGAGAAAACCCAATGCTTGATTTATATTCTAATGCTGATTTCTTATATTCTTAGATAATTCACTGTATATAGCTAAAAATCCTACCCAATTGGTACATGTAAGGTATTCCTCGTCACGTGTCTATCAGTTGTACTAGGGGAGGAGGATTGTACATGAAAATTTCGAGAATTTTCGGGAACCTCACCATTTCCTGATCGGGCAGGTATGAATTCTAGAAAGTTCGGTAAATGGGGTACTCATCGAACAAACATTTATACTTATCAATTAATAAGCAGTGAATATAAAACGGGTACATCTGCTCCACCAGACTTATTATGGAAATGAAGTTTTGTCGAATGAATGCATAATATTAGCATCTGTTGAACTAGAAATACCAATCAAATAAGACGATATGCTTTTTATCACACCTGAAGAAGAATTTTTTGCTAGATCAATTACTATGCCAAGGATCAATGAATATTATCTATTGAATAGTAGTTGTTATAGAGATAGACAATTTGAAAAGAGGAAGATTCAAGAGATGAATCAACCTGCTGTATTATTTACACAGGATTCAAACAATTATTATATTATATTAAAGAAGAGAACAAATGAATTTAATTATAGATTCATAGAAAACTTTAATGGTTATGAGATACGTCATATTGATAATTCGATTATAATTAGATCTACTAGAGATAATTTCTTCCAAAATATTGAAATCCCTGAAGACGTTGATTCAAGGCAAGATATAATCTATAAAATTGTTGATAATGGTTATAAGATGGTTATTTGTTTGCCAAAGCTTAAGAGGAGACAATATCAAATTAAATCTGTGCGTTTCAAACTACCAGAGATTATGATTGAAGAAAACAAGAGCAATGTCAATGACAGTGTCAATGACAATGTTAATGATGATACAGCAGATAATAATTGTAAGATTAGGATACCGATATCTTATGAAGATAAAGGTGAAGAAGCACCAGTTTCCAAACGTGGAACAGTCGATAAAGTTGAAGTTGATGATCATGATCTTGGAGAGATTGTAGAAAAATCATCTGATGCTGAACGGAAAGTGGTAGATCATTTGAAGAACTATGTGACTGGTGAAAGGAAGACAGTTTTCATTCCAAATACAATTCACGAGTCTTCTACTCCTGAGAGAGAAAGTAGTAAAGGAAATCATGATGATGATGAGTACATACCTGTTAGAAGGGTAATTAGTCCAACTTTGGAAGATGTTGTTGATAAAGAGTTTCTATAATATTACTTTAATTCCCTCCCCCTTTTTTTTGTTGTATTTATATAATCTGTTTTGCTAAATAAATAGTTTAGATTAATGCGAATAAAAAAGTAATATACAGAGCGATTAAAGAGAAAAATAAAACACAAAACGACAGTAGAATGCAAAATGCGGAATGTTTAGAAGTAAGAGATGATTTTTTTTTTTTTAGCTGTGAGAAACCAGGCCTGGGAATCGGTTATCGTCTAAAACCAATTTCAATTGGACTTCCGGGTCAATAGAGTAAAGTGAAACGACATCATCATCGAATGGTATTGTAGGTAAACTTTCAGTTAGTTTATTGGTGTATATAGTTTTACCACTCACGAGATCGATTGGCAGATCTGAAATGGTGACCTTCTTCGATGATGAAGGTTTGATGATTTTTGGGGTAGGTGGAGGTATTGTGTTTAGATCATTTGAAGATATAGTTATCAATTCGGAGTCACTCTCTTCAGAACCGGAAGAAGAGATGGTAGATAAAAGTGTATTGGAATTACTTTCATTCCTCCTCATTGTAGCCTTACTGATAGATTTACAAATTATCGGTAGGGGACAAATCGAAGATTTGAGAGAGTTTGAGTGTGGTAAGGGTGAAGTTGAGTTTGAAACTGAGCGAAGTTGTTGTTGCTCTCTAGTTGTAGATTTCCTGCGTAGAGGTAGAGAAGAAGATCTCCTCAATTGATGATGAACTTCTGGTTGTGCACTAAGCACAGAAGAATCGAAAGTGTAAGCAGCTGTTATAGTTGTGTTAGCACAATCGATAGGTAAACCGAATTGCTCATTCAAATCATCAGTTGACGCGGAAACGCATACGTTGTTTGTGGAGAGATAGTTTTCCATTTGAGTGGTATTATTAGTAGAAAAGGAATTTGTTGCTAGAGAGGAGGAACGCGATGATGATTTTGATGCCAGTGAGCACAGGGAGGAAGAAGATGTGGGGATGTAGTTTGAACCAACGGAAACGGTTTGCACATGGTTGTTTATGGAGTGCGTTTTCTTGCGTATGAGGCGAAGAAGACCAAAGGAGAGCGTGTCAGCAACATCGGTGATAGCTGACATTGCCGCAGGTGGGTGGAACAGGCAATGGAGATGTTAGATGGAGGTGAAGAGGAGGAAGCAGCCAGAAACGCAGCAATAGCTTGACCTGTTAAGCTGGTGAGCTGATGAGCTGGCGAGATGAGCACACACACATGTGAGCCCGAGAAGGGGTGTCCAGTGCTTATAAACGAAACACGACGAACGGAGGGGGAACGAGAGGGACGAGGTGGTGGGCGGTAGCGGCGACGGCACGGAGATAGCCGCAGGCGGTGGGGGCGCCAGGGTGCAGGGCGCGATCCTTAGAGCCGCGAGGACTTAGGGCTTAGTCATAGCGAGGAGTTAGGGCTTAGCATCGGGCCTGGGGCTTGCGCCCGGGGCTTGTGGCCTGGGGCCTGGGGCCAGGGACCCGGAGCCCAGCCGCGGGGCGGCCGCGCGCAAAATGGCACCCGCTTCCGAAAAACAGGGCCTCGTGCCGAGGACGCGCGCGGAAGGAGCCGCTGGGCCGCTGAGCCGCTGAGCCGCCTGCAACAAACGGCTGCTCGGGTGAACTCGGAGCGCCAGGAACGGCGGACTAGTCATCTTGACGCAAAACGGCTGGCGCTGGGCGAGGCTGGACTCGGAACCGCAGGGCGGCCACGCGGTTGGAGTTTGCCGTTTGCCACACAGCGAGCAAGTTCAAGCCTACTACTACATTACATTACATTACATTGCTTAATTAATTATACAACTCTAGCTAGTACACACTGCGCTGGAATGAAAAGCCAGAGGAGTTTCTCGAAGCCTGCAGGGCATGCAGGTTGCGCGTGCTTGGCGAGTGCCTCAGGCTGGTGAAGCGTAGCCTCTCACCGACTTTACGGCCAGCTGCTCTAGTACTATCAGAAACAGGAACCGAAACACTGGAACGTTTGGAGCCTCCGTAGTAACCTGATCCTTCCTCGTCGATCGTGGAAATAGAAGAGTGGTCTGTATCGGTTTCACTATTGCTGTCGTTGTCGCTCGTGTAACTGCTATCACTGCTGTTGCCTCTGCTGCCGGCCTCGCTTTCACTTGTACTGCCCGTCTGTTCAGAATAGTCACTCTCATATGTACTCCACGATGCATCTGTACCAAATGTTTTACTGCTTTCAGCGAGACTCTTGAGAACTGACCCTTGTCTCGATGATGATGCCAATGAGCCTTCCCTGTTAGCGCCATACAGGACAGAATTGAACGATTTCTCAATTTCACGAGTGTTGAAAGTCGAGGTGCTTCCATAATTGTTCAGACCGGCTAAAACTAATGGACCACTCGTTGCCGAGGAGGAGGAGGTGGATGGTTGTGATGTTGATCTTGAAATGTCGCTGGAAGTTTCAGATGTAACATATTTCGATAGTAACTCTTCAACTTTCTTCTTTTCGATTTGCTCAATTGATTTCCTCTTAGATCTAACACTTTGAATTGATTTTAATCTCTGTAAATGTGTAGCATTTGCTGCTTCTTGCTTCATCTCAACACGGTTCACAATACTTCTACTTAAGTAGTGCTTCCATAATATCACTAACTGATCCTTTTCAACACCTTCAAAGTTCATATCTTCTGATAAAGTAGTGCTCATTTTTTCGATATCACTATTATCGCTACTGTTATCATTATTCACAATCTTTGGATTCATAATTGGTATAGTTTTCATTTTGGTATTCAGATTCTTGGAGATAAGGCTGGAATCTTCAAATGGCGTTTTATCGATATCAATTAAAACAGGGTTACCGATCTTAATTTTTTCACCTTTCTTTCCCTTCTTCTTATTGGTATTAAACCTAACTTTCTTGGTACTTCTGGTTATACCGGTCCAAACCTTCTTTGTTGATTCCTTGATAGATCTGATTAACTCAATTAAAATCTCAATTATTCTAGGTCTCCTCTTTATAGCATTACTCCTCTTCAATTCACATTCTTTATTCTTCTGCACATTAGTCTTGTTGAGCTCTTCCTTTAACATACTGATATTCCTTTTCACACTGAATTTTCTATCTGGTCTCTTGTCCATCTCAAATGGCTTTACAATCTTAAACTCAGATACCTCACTATCAACAGATTTATTGTCCTCATTTGTAATCTCTTTTCTCTTTACTTTAATGGAGCTAACTCTTGAAGTTTTACCCAAACTGTCTCTTTTGCTTCCAATCAAACTGCCTCTTCTACTTCCTCTCAAACTGCCTCTTTTACTTCTTCTCAAACTGTTTCTTTTGCTTTCTCTCAAACTACTTTTACTAGTTGACCGACTCAAATCATCATTCGACGCCTTTTGTACTTCCATAAGCTCTTGTAATAATATATCTAAACTAGTAAAATCAACACTATTAAACCCTTTCTTTTGTAAATTATCTTTAATCTCACTAGCCAATGTTTGTAGAGTTCTAATAGAATCACCATTCAATTTACTTCTTCTACTATAACTTATACTTGCATTCCTGTACAATCTTGAATTTGATCTACTCAAACTTCTGTTTCTCAAAAGTCTCTTTGAACTCCTTCTTGGAATCTCTAAATCTTCAATATTTGGAACATTTTCAATTTTTTCCTTCAAACTATTCAATTCATTACCATCATCATTACCATCGTTAACAACTTCTTCATTTTCAGGTATATCTTTAAAATTATTCGATGCCTTCTTAAGATTCGGTGATGCAATTTGTAAACTTTTAGGTGATTTCTGGATTGACTTATAACTCAACCCTGATTTGTCAGAGCTTGAATTCTCACTAACTTCAACTATAACTGGTGTAGACGACTTCTCAATTGAATTGTTCCTATGTAAAATAATTGGATTATCCATTCTCATTGATCTAACCGTTCTAAGTGAATGTAGTGATCTCATTGACTCTAATCTCTCCAAATTCTTTCTATCCTTTGCACTAAGTTCCTTTTCTGCTGGCTCCTTTCCAACTTCATCCTGGTACTTCCTTAACAAACTGTTCCTTAAGTATCGATTACCCTTATTTTCAATTTTGACGGAATTAATAGGTTTTAGTGAAGGCCTTTTGGCAATTAATTCTTCTCTAGTTGAGGGTAAAAATCGTTTTTCATTATTGGAAACAGAAGTTTCCAATGTATTCAAATTCTTCTTTTCATTGATCAATAATGAATTATCTACTGCATCTACTGTTTCTTCTTCACTTTCATATTTTGGAAATGGTGTAACTTTCGGAATACCAGATTTAATAAAAATTGATCCTGCTCGTTCAATTATTTTCGGAGAACCTTTATTTGATAAACTCTCATTCTCAGGTGACGGAAACATAAATTTTGTTGGATCACCTAAATATGATGGTGTAGATGAATGTTTTGCCGTTGTTGTCATACGTTTGCTAAATATCAATCAATTATCTTGTACTTGAGTAATAAAGAAAAGAAATATAAAGCACTTTTACTAATAAATTATACTTACAAAACCATATTTTTGAGAAGTACGCCCTTGATCATCAGTAAGAACCTTGGTTGATAGAAGGAAAGATGGCTGACAATTAAACTTCCTATTTAGGTAAAAATGAAATATCAACAATACACGATATTTTATCGCGGAAAAATGAGGTGGCTGGTATTAAATTTAAACAAACAATATCCCTGAAATTTTAAATTTCTTCGCTTGATTAAAAATATACCCTTCTCGAGTCATTCTATTTTTGCTTCACAAAAGTCGTTGTAAACGTATAACTCTCGGCCGTTTTACGTTGTGCCTTTGATAATGAAAACTAGGACACAGATGTGTCCCTCATAAGTAAACTAATATTGTTAAAA
The DNA here is from genome assembly GCA_030555725.1 of Pichia sp. yHMH446. NCBI lineage: Eukaryota > Fungi > Ascomycota > Pichiomycetes > Pichiales > Pichiaceae > Pichia > Pichia sp. yHMH446. The sequence goes on from JANIWQ010000040.1 coordinate 21,431, forward strand.
ACGAGTTTTCTCAAAAGAAACCGACAAGTTTCAACCATCTTTTTTATATTTAGCTTGTCGGAAGAGAAATGATTATAAAAAGCTACTTCATTGTATAAGTTAAGTTATAAAAAGAGTTGAAAAAATGGAGAAAAACTGAAGAAATGAAAGTTCTATTGATCTATATTAATATATTATATCTATGAAAAATTCAAACTAGATAAAATATCTTGGTTCCTCGAAAACATGGAATGCATGACCCCTAACACCTTCACCATAGAAAATCTCAGGAAATCTCTTGTCCTGATTCATCCATATTTCAGGTACTCTTTCTTGAGAGTAATTTTCATCAAATTCACCCGGTAATGGTACAACAAATTTACCAACTTGTAACTCTGTATCAGTGATTGAACCTCTACTAATTCTAGCATAACCTGATCTTTTCAATTTTTTGTACAAAATATATTCACACCAACGATCATCATCTGTTGGGTCAATATCATGCATACCAGATTCTTCACTAACATAAGTATTGTAATTTCCTTCATGTGGAACTGTAACAAGATAACTTAACAAAATCATTGGCCTATCAGAACTTCCCATAATTCTTTGTAATTCTAAACTTTGTAATCTACGATCTTCAACATCTTCTTCCTGACCAGAATGGAATACTACAACATCAACTAATGTTCCATACATATCCAAAGTTGCATGAATAGCAGGTGCTAATTCACCAACTGGAGATGGAAGTAAATGATGTGTTGAATTCAAGATAGGAAATTTGGATAATAATGCAGCACCCCATGTATGTTTATTTGGACCTGGTCCATAATCTACATACATGTCAAGCTCTTCAGCAATTCTTTGTGTCAAATCACGATTACCCATTATAATCCTTTCAGTATCAGATTCAAGTAATCCAACAATATCCAATTCAGCATCACGAATTAAATCTCTCATTCTATATTCGCTAGCCCACATATCATTGTCAAGACCAAAATGAATTGTCCAAATACCTGCAGTTACTAGCCTAGATTTGGGATGGTATGGTTTTGGTACATTATATTGGAATCTGTTAAATGCAATAATACCTGATAAGAACAATAAAGAAATAAAGAAATTGTTCATCTTACTCAAAAATCTGTTAAATTGAGGATTAGTTTTTATTTCCTTAACTTTGAACATCAAAAGAGACAACAAAACAACAGAAGAACCCAGAACTATATCAGTTCTTTCTCTTAAAATAGGTCCACCAGGAACAAAAGCATAAGCTACAACCCAAACATGCATCAATGTTAAAAGAATGGTAAATATGGTTGCAACAAACATGACTTTTGGAAGAATCAGATAATGTTGAGAAATTTGTTCAAAACAGATAGGCCCGCTAAATGATAACCAAAAAGTATACAGTAATCCACCACAATAACCTAACCAACCTGAAAATGAGTAAAGTATAAAAGAGCCAATAATACCAATGAGAGTAACTATCTTGAAAGGCTTAGGGTTATAAAAACCAAAATAGATACCAAATAACATAACCGACAAAGTAATTGCACCATGTGGCACAGGAACTGGACCTTTGATTGGATAACCATCCCAAGTCCATAAAATAATCACAGAAGAGTCTGTTAGCATAGCTAATAGTGAAAACATAAAAGAACCAAAGCCGGCTGCAACGGTTAACCAAGAGTTTGAAATCTCTGCTGATTTCGTGCGGTTAAAGTTTTCCAATTTCTTAGGAATTGAGGTATACCATGCAGCAACTAAACCAACAACTAGACCAACTTTGTTGAGACCACCTGTCTTATCATTTAAAATTGGCCAAACTGGGTTATTGGTCCAATATGCAAACTTGGAAATGGAGGATAGTGTTAAACCCAGCATAAATGTGGTTGCATAACTTCTGATAGTCGTGACTGAATTAGTAGATCCAATTAAAGCAATTTCTGTTGTCAATGCAATTACTGCAGCTGTATTGCCGATAGTGACCGAGAATAGACGTAAGGCGGGATCAGAAATAAGGAAGGCACCAATACCGAAAACAACTGAAATCAACCTAACGTTGTTTGGTGATTTGTATGCATAGTCCTTAACCTTTTTGATATTGAGTAACACTGGGGAGAATGTACTTACTATTACTAGCTCATAGCCACTGATACCCATGAACCACAATGGAAAATACCATATACAAAGGAACAAAGACGTAAAGATCGACCAGAACATGTAAGAGTTGATAAGGTTGATGGCAATTTGAATAAAAGAAGAATTGAAATCAGCGTTCAGTTTTGGAGTTAGATCATCTGCATCCTTAACCTTTTCTGCAATTTTTGTATTCTGAGTAGAGGTAGCAAAATTAATGGAGAAGAAATCGTCCTCTGAACTCGAAGGTAAAATTTCCAATTGTAAATCCTTGAACTCTATGATGGACCATGCATCAAACATGATGTCAAAAATAATTAATGACCATTCGGTGTATGCGTAGTAAGAGTATGATCCTGGCACTTGATAAAGCTTGTGTTGAATGAATAGATAAATTAGTGGTACCAGAGTACCGAAAAATGCGTACGCACTTAGTTTTCTATACTTTTTGACATTTGGACTAGACAATTTCGTTATTGTAATATCCCAAGGTAAAGTCAAAACAATGTAAGCAATCATAAAAAAATCGTGCCAATCATGATCATCAGTAGATGTTATATACACCCAGCCACCACAAGTCACAGTTCTAATCAAACCAATTATGAGTGCTACTTTGGGTAAATTGGAGTTTTCTTTGTAGAGCTTAATGTAATTGAAAAACAAGAGCAAAAATCTTGGACCTGAAGTTAAAGCAATTAAAATTTGGAAAACAGATCTCTCAGGGTAACGATCTCCAATTGTGGAAGATACAGAAGGAAACCATTCTTCCGGATAACCGTAATATTCATTTCTCACAATTTTCTCAAAATGAAGAGTGTAACCCAAAATGAATGCTGCAATAAACGCAGATGATGCACAAATTGTATGTGCAATTGCAATAAACTTTGCATTGATAGTGACCAATGCTGTTCTATTTGACATTTTTATCTTCCTCAAAATGTACAGTTAGATGAAGAAAAAATGAGAGGCAGCTCAGTTTATAGGGTGATTTGATAGTTTCAGCAATAGCTATATCTATTAGGTCCAAACTAATCAAATTCGATAGTTAAAAAAGAAATGTAAATGCTCAAGGTGGTTGCTCTTATCAATGGACTACAAATCATTCATTTCTGTCTTCCATAGACCTCCCGAACGAGAAAAAGGTCAATACGGGTTTGCCCGGGTTTTGGCTAGCTCTTTTCACACGCGAATTTGAAAATTCCTGATCAACCACCTGCCACCTGCATCAAGGTCAGCCTGTTCTCCACCTAACTGTCATTCCAGTAGCTTTCCTAAAGTAAAACTAGACCTTTACGTTATACAGATGTACCAGTATAGTTGATATTTTGTTGAATTCGATGTAAAACAATTAAAAATATTGATTTCATTGAAGGATAAGGTGGATTAACTGTATATCTGGTGCACAGATGTAAACAAGCCATAAGCGCGTCGATCGACCAAGATTCTCACGGTGGGGAACACATTGTAGGAAACCTTTTAAGGTAAGAAAGATGCCGAAACACTGCTTAAAACAAATTATATCGTTACTTTCCAAGCACCAAAATCAACACAAACATGGCTGGTATGTATGAGAAATATTTACTTATTAAGTGGTAAAAGCCTATACTAACAGTTTTACAACATTACAGACTCAAAGTTCCAACATGCACCTGAAGTTTCTTTCGACGAAATCGACTACAGAAATGCAAATGATTTAAAGGCAGCACAAGAATCTCTTCTCAAGGAGCAGTTTGTTAAGATCGAAGTTTTGAAAGTTATTAGAAAGGCTTTAGAAAATTGCTGGAGAGTTAACGGTCCAAATGGTTACGAAGATTGCAGAGAAATTGCAGACAAATATTTGAACCTTCTACCAGAATCTAGAGCATCTGGTTACTTAGGATATCAAAGAAACGATCCATCTAAATAATCACATTATTTTTGACTATTCATTTATTCATACAGAAATCTCATAATAATGACTCTCATTCCTCATTTGATTTATATATTCATATATTACGCTTTTATCTTCCCTAAGTTATTTATTGAAAAGCAAACGCAATGTTTTTTTTAAAAAGAATGTTTACATAAGCTAGACTCTTTGTCAAAAAATGCATACATAAATGTTGTTTTCCCGCTTCAATTTGTTACATGTTTGAGTAGTATTTCTCTAATTTTACTTCTGTAGCGTGGTGACGTAGGAAAGAATCCCACTGATTACGACTTACTCAAGACAATCATTGTCAAATTATTCTTATAGAAAGTGAAACAAGCACAAAACTGACAGATGTTAGCAAGTACATTAGTTTATTCATAAGCAACATCTCTTAGATACTTTCTCACCTCCAGAAGCTTTGTTTAATGGCTTATTTTGGAAAAGCATAAAACCGACACCAGCACCTATCATACAAGAGATGAACACATAACCATTGAAATACATGAATAAAAGCATAATACAGTGGTGCACAGACCATTCCATTGTGTCTCCAATACAATATAATAAATGTTCGAAAACACTTGGATATATGTAGATTTTATCATCAGCTTCAACACAAAGATTTTTATCTAATCTCCAGAACCACTCGTGCTTTAAAGTTTGGAAAAATGGAGTCAATTGCTTATTAGATGTACTTTTTTTAGTGATTTCTCCACCAGCCAAAACATAGTTCTTGACTTCTTCGTTACGAAGTTCAGCACAATAAATTTTATACTGAGAAAGTATACGTCTCCACCAATTGATGGCTAAAAGCAAAGCAAAAACACCAATACAAGTACCAGCAAATTTACCTTTTGTTGAAGTTTTCCAAGATTCTGCGATAAAACAAACATCATCTGTGTACCAGTTCCACAACATCGACATTGTACAAGACATCTTCATTTCCATCGCAGTTGCTGATGGCATAGGCATAGCCATTGTACCCGATGGAGCATTCATACCACTCATAGCACCCATATCACCATGATCCATACCCCCCATACCACTATGGTCCATACCTGACATAGCCATACCAGTCGTTGTTGCTGCCATAGCTGTTGCTGTTGTTCCCATATCCATAGCCATAGTCATTGCCGTTGTTGCCATGTCCATTGCCATGGTCATTGCAGTTGTAGTCATGTCATGCATCGCATGATCCATAGTTCCCATATCCATTTTGCTCTTTATGGAAAAAAAGTTCTTTAGCTATTGCTGAACAAAATCAGTCAACAGAAATAGATTTGAAAATTCATTATAATCTGGTACACAGAGGTTAAAGTAAGTTCATTATAAAGTTCTTGTAAGCTTCATACAGACAATCATGCAATAAGCATCCTATCGTCTTGTTATTTGCAAAAATTTGCTCAATTAATAAAAATAATATGCTCACTTACTCTTTTTGGAAATACATGATTGATGATAAAATCTGCTCTCTTTTTGACTCTGATAAATTTGAAGAGTTATAAAAGAAACGCTGGTGGCAGCATTATATAGCTCAAAAACTTTCTCTTGTACTATTTGTAAAAACCATAGCACTTTTATTATCTAAAATGTCTGTTTCGGAACTATTTGTCCCAATCGAAGTTCAAAATAAAATGCATATGGGTCCAAAGGACCCTCATGCTTGCAAAATTTCCATGTTATGGAACTGGTATACAATTGATTCATGTTTCTTGGCTAAAACTTGGCATGTTCATAGCAGAGGTATGTTTGCTGGTACCTGTATTGGTATATTTTTTTGGGTAATTGCTTACTGCTGGTTCCACAGATTTATTGTTGAATATGATACTGCTATCATTGATTTCAAACTAAAAGATGTTGATGCTTGTCTCTCATGTTGTGGTCCTGCTGAAGCTAGCGACACTAATAGTTCTGAAGATAAAGAGTCTCATACTGCTATTGCAAAAGATTCTGTTAAAAAACCAGGTTCCGATTTTTGGACCCCCCTCTTAAATACTTTCTCTCACAAATGGTTCCTTATTAGATCTAACAATGAAGGTAAAGTTTATCCATCCGCTATTGAGCACATTTTCCGCTCAAGTTTGTATCTTTGTGAATGGACCGTTTCATATTTGATTATGTTAATGTGGATGTACTACAACGGTTACATTATCATAACAATGATCCTTGGTTACTTTTTTGGTCAACTGATTTTCAACTACACTCCCTTGACTGTTGTTAACAGAAAAGATTTTACTACACCTGGCTGCCAGTAGCTTCGTTGCTCTTAAATAAATTGATATAGCTTTCTCTGATATCTTGTAATCTAGCTTGTAATGCTTATATTTCAGCTTCCTCCTAGGATCGCGGAGAGCAATCAGGCCAGTGCTGCTGATTCCTCTTTTATGATTCTCCACGGACTTTAATTTCCACACAAACAGGAAACCTAATATTTTTTTGCACCCTTTTTGTTTTGCTCGTTGCGCCTTTTTTTTCTGCGTAAAGCTTCAGTGTTTGAAATTTTGCGTGAAAATCATTTGTATCACGTGACTACCAGTGTTTTTGAGGAGTGATTTTTGACCCATCTTTTTTTTGTCGACGATGATTTATAACAGTACAAAAATCACAAAAGGTGTGTAAAAGTTGCGGCATACAGTAGACAATGTTAGATATCTTACAGTTCATTGAAGAAAAGGGTGGTAATCCAGAGCTCATTAGAGCCTCTCAAAAAATGAGAGGTGCTTCTGTCGAGCTTGTTGATGAAATTATTGCAGAGTACAAAGAATGGGTCAGATTAAGATTCGTTGCAGATGAACTGAACAAAAAACTCAATAAAGTCCAAAAGGAAATTGGTCTCAAGTTCAAAGCAAAGGAGGATGCATCCGAGCTTTTGAAAGAAAAAGATCAGATCATTCTTGAAAAGAAAGAAGCTGTTGAAGCTGAACAAAATGCCGACAAACAATTAAGATGGAAGGTAAACCAAGTTGGAAACATTGTTCATGAATCTGTTGTTGATTCTATGGATGAAGCAAACAACGAGCTCGTTAAAACTTGGACTCCAGCTGGTTTTGAATTTGAAAGATTGACTAATGTTGCAACAGCAACCGGTAAACCTGCAAACCTATCACATCACGAAATTTTACTTAGATTGGATGGTTATGATCCAGAAAGAGGTGTCAAGATTGTTGGTCACAGAGGCTATTTCTTAAGACAATATGGTGTGTTTTTAAATCAAGCTTTAATCAACTACGGTTTATCCTTTTTAACTTCGAAAGGTTACTGTCCGTTACAGGCACCAGTCATGATGAATAAGGATGTCATGGCTAAAACTGCACAATTATCTGAGTTTGATGAAGAATTATACAAAGTCACAGATGGTGATGATGAAAAATATTTAATTGCTACATCTGAACAACCAATATCTGCTTACCATTCCAACGAATGGTTCGAATCACCAGCTGAACAGTTACCAATTAAGTATGCAGGATATTCTTCTTGTTTTAGAAGAGAAGCTGGTTCCCATGGTAAAGATGCATGGGGAATTTTTAGAGTTCATGCATTTGAAAAAATTGAGCAATTCTGTATTACTGAACCAGAAAAGTCATGGGAAATGTTTGACCATATGATTGCCAATTCTGAAGAATTCTATCAATCATTAGGACTGCCTTATAGAGTTGTCGGTATTGTCTCTGGTGAATTAAATAATGCAGCTGCTAAAAAGTATGATTTAGAGGCATGGTTCCCTTACCAAAAGGAGTTCAAGGAATTAGTTTCTTGTTCCAATTGTACTGACTACCAATCTAGAAACCTTGAAATCAGATGTGGTGTCAAGACTCAAAACCAAAAAGAAAAGAAATATGTTCATTGCTTAAACTCCACTCTATGTGCTACTGAACGTGCTCTATGTTGTATTCTAGAAAACTATCAAACTGAAGATGGTTTAGTTGTTCCTGAAGTTTTAAGAAAGTACATTCCTGGTGAACCAGAATTTATCCCTTATGTGAAAGAACTTCCAAAGAACTCAACTTCTAATAAAAAAAAATAATCTTGCAGTTAAATTTTCATAATTACACGTCTTTGATTATCTATTACTCACATAGTTTACATAATACTACTAATGTTAACCGGCATTTCCTCGATTTGTGAGGAATAGTACTGTTCAAGTTCACGTAGCGTAGTCACATCATCTTCTGTAACAAAATTGATTGCAACACCTTTACGACCAAAACGACCAGATCTACCAATTCTATGAATATAGTTTTCTCTGTCAGTTGGAAGATCGTAGTTTATAACTAAAGAAACCTGTTGCACATCAATACCTCTAGCCCAAACATCGGTAGATACTAACACACGTGAATTACCTAATCGGAATTCATTCATGATTTTATCTCGTTCATCCTGCTGCATATCACCATGCATAGAAACTACTGTAAAATTTGCTTTCCTCAAAGCACTTGTTAACCAATCGACCTTCTTTTTTGTGTTACAGAATATAACTGCCTGTGTGATGGTAAGAGAATCGTAAAGATCACATAAAGTATCAAATTTCCACTCCTCTTTCTCCACTTGAATGTAATACTGCTTGATACCTTCTAAAGTTAATTCGTCTCTCTTAACTAAAATCTTTACAGGATCACTCATAAACTTTTTGGTCATATTCAAAACTTCCTTTGGCAAGGTTGCACTTACAACAACAACTTGGCATCCTGGTGGAAGATACCTGTATATGTCATATATTTGCTCCTGAAATCCTTTACCTAGCAATTCATCTGCTTCATCTAAAATCACCATCTTGATATTTCTAGTCTGTATACTACGTCTCTTGATCATGTCAAGCACTCTCCCTGGTGTGCCAGACACAATGTGCTGGCCTTTTGCCAAAGCTTTCATATCATCACCAACCGACTTTCCACCAACACAAGCATGTACCTTGACTCTCATGAAATCACCTAATGCCCTTATAACATTTTGAATCTGAGTGGCAAGCTCTCTCGTTGGTGAGAGGACAATTGCTTGTGTTGAATTATTCCCCGTATCAATCACTTCAAGCATTCCAATTGAAAATGTAGCTGTTTTACCTGTTCCAGATTGGGCCTGTGCAATTGTATCACGTCCAGAAATGATTTGGGTTATGGCTCTTGATTGTATCGCAGAAGGTAATGTAAAACCATAACCATAAATACCTCTCAAAAGTGGTTCTTTAAGGCCCATAGCCTCAAACGTGGGCGTCACTGGAACTTTTTTGGATGTCTTGAACTGTAATTCAGAATCTAACTCTCTATTAAACTCCATTGCTGGTACTAATGTCAAAGATGCAAAGGAAAAAGGAAAGAATGATAAAAAGATATTTTACAAAAATTTCTACCACGGTCGATTTTAAAAACGGTAGTATTACCAAAAACACACACATACTCAGTGACCAAAATAAACCCTTCCAGCTTATCAAAAGGTATTGGAATAAAAGTTAATGACAGAAGTTATTTCTGATACTATTTTAGTTTTAATTGCAGGAGGTCATGCTGCAGGAAAACGTTCAGGGGCAAAAATACTTGAACAGCAATTACTTGAGTATGACAATCAACTCAATATCATGAAGCTCGACATGAATGATTATTTTAGCAAGGATTCAACCCGACCAGGATGTAAAGAACCAGGGTTATGTGATTTTACAGTGCTAAAAAAGGATTTGACAGTGGCTTTACAAAAAGATTATGATGTTGTGATTCTATATGGATTGTATGCTTTATATGATAAAGAAATCTATGAAAAAGCCACTGTTAAAATATTCATTGATTGTGACTCAGACTTACGACTAGGAAGATGGATAGAACGGGATGTTTTGTCAAAACATAGAGACTCAAATTTGGACGCACAAACTTTGCAGAATTACCAGAAAGATGAATTGGAAAAACTTCTTGATATATATCTACGCTTTTCACGGAATGAAATGAAATTGTACATCAACGATACCAAAGATAGGGCCGATATTATTTTGCCAAGGGGAGCAGATCTTGTCGGCCTAACATTGGTTTTAGATAGTCTCAAACCGCTATTACTCGAGAAAATTCATCAACATACAGTCTGGAGTCCTTCCGATCTTGATAAGTCAAAAGTGCTCTCCAGGTCTCATAGCAGTGCTATTTCTAATAGAGAAACTGTTTTACATACCTTAAGACAAATATCAGATGAACCAAGTGTTCAATCATTAACAAATGATAATTTTTCAAACACCAAGAAAATTTTCTATGATGCTAATTAGAACTCCTTATCCCATTCAAGCTTTATCAATATTCCTGATACTTAGTTTTCACTGAACACTAGAGAAAATGTATGCTTGGTGTACCATAATAGCTGATATTGGTTCAAAAAAAAAAAAGTTCTGTTCCGTAGACACAATTTGACATTTTTAATGACTCGATAATACCTTTCAAGATATCTAAATATTACACTCTGCTATTACTCTCTTTTTTTACAAAGCTTTTAAAATACAACTATGCATATTCATGTTGTGTTATACCTGATTTTTTTAAAAGTAAGCTGTGCATCAATGTTAGAAGTTGACCGTACTTATATAGTAGGTCTATACTTTTCTGAGTGGTCTTATCCTGATCAATTTCCTGCAGACATTCCGTTATCAAGAGTTACTCATATTTTTTATGGATTTGCTGAAATCGATTCTAAAAGTTGCAATATCAAATTTAGTAGTGAGTATGCTCTCACTAAAGAGATTGATTTCCCATTGGAAACTTTGGAATTAGAAAAAGAGGATACTGTTTTTGCAGAAGCTTTGATGAAAGTCAACACAAAATTTGGTGAGCCTGCTAAATGGATGATTGACTATAAAAATAATATTGATTCCGCAATTGAGGGCAATTCACAAAGATCGGATGGTTTGGTTGCCCAATTGCTGCAGCTAAAAAGAATAAATCCAGGACTTAAAGTTTTTCTATCAATTGGTGGATCTGATTCCTCAAGAGAATTTAGGTCAATAGTTTCATCAGAATGGCAACTTCAACGTTTTGTTTCCAACTTAGTACTAAATTTAGAAAAATTTGGATTTGATGGAGTAGATATAGACTGGGAGTTTCCTTCTACCTTGCAAGACTCGATAAATTTATCAAAACTGATAAGAAGGATACATAGTGAGTTCAATAAAAAGAATAATAACATACACAAAGAAATCACGCTAGCTATTCCCCTTGATATAGAAGTGCTAAATTTTTTCCAGTTTGAAGAATTTGATGACTGTATTGATTACTATAATCTTATGGGTTATGACATTTCTGGGAAATGGAGCTCACGTTCTGGATTTCAGTCACAGTTGTACACAGATAAACATATTGAGGGTTATTCAACATCTGTTGATAATACTATAGAATTTTTGAAGAGTAAGATTAGCATAAATAAAATTATATTAGGCATGCCAGCTTATGGTAGAACATTCAACACAGATCAGTTATACCAAGATTTTGACAAATGTGCAACAATTGAACCCAACTCGGATATTGAGCTCGAAACTGATTGCGTAATTGATTATCATTATTTGCCCCCAAGAGGATACATTGAGGTTACAGATACTGAAGTTGGGGCTGCCTATGCATATAGCATGGAATCAGTATCGAACAGAGGTTTGATCGTTTACGACACCCCAGAAATAGCCAGACTGAAAGCACGTTATGTTCATGATAATCATCTTGCAGGAGGTTTTTGGTGGGATTCCAAAGGAGATACTTTACTGATGAACACCTCAAGGTCATTGGTTTATAACTTTGTAGATGAGCTTGGTGGTCTCACAAAGTTGAACTTCGCATACTCAAATAATGTTGGAAATGAAGAGGTATATGAAGTCGCATCGGTAAACAACAAAAGTAGGGCACTGCCTAATGCAAGACCTATTTTATTATTTCACTTATTCTACTACATTTTTTTCTTATATAGTAGCCTTTGAATTGAAAAGTTATTTAAAGGATTGTATTATACAGCATAGACAATTAGTTACTCAATCATCTTGGTCCCAGTTACCAGGCTTTGGTTGTTTCGGCATTGCAGGACCTCCTGCCTTCTTAGCGACAATAATCTGATCAACACTAAGGATTGTACAAACTGCTTCCGTGGCTAACGTAATAGCACTCTTCTTACAATTAAGAGAGTCAAAGATACCATATTCTTTCACATCTAATAAAGCGTCATTGACATGCTCAGAGTCGATGTCAATACCATATTTCAGAGTTTCAGCGTCGTTGTCAGTATGAGACGCATACAATCTTGGTAAAATTTCACTAGGATCTAAGCCAGAAGTCTCACAAAGGAGTCTTGGTAAAAATTCGAAAGCTTCAGCGAATTTTTTAATACCAAGTTGAAGTAAACCTGGTGTCTTCTCACCATAAAGAGTAATTCTTTTCACCAACTCAGATTCAGTCGAACCTGCACCTGGTAATAGCCTTGAATCTCTTAACACAGACTTGATCGATGCGACACCATCGTCAATTGCACGCTCAATGTCATCCATACTATTTTGTGTAGCACCACGAATGACAATAGTTGAAGTCATCGACGTTTCTTTATTTTGCTTGAACACGGTAACTCTATCTGAACCAATTTCAGTACCCTCAACAACATCAATGATACCCATTTCCTCTGGTAATGGGGCTCCTAATCTAACAAGAGGAGTTGCGCCACAAATACGGCATATACGTCTCAAGTCAAACTTTGAAGGAACCTTCAAAACTAACAAGTTGTACTTATTCAAGAAGTGTAAAGCTAACTCTCCAACCCCTTGTCCAGCCACAACAACTTTGGCCCCTGAATCATGTATTTCTTTAATTACGTTATGTAATTCTTCCTCTTCCCCTTTACTAAAATTCATCATCTCATCTGCATCGTGTAAAAGAACGGTACCTTTTGTTTCTGAAGCTGAGATATCAATTGGACAGTTGAAAACGGCAACTCTTGCTGTTTCATTAATCTTTTTCAATTGAGATTCAGGTTCCCTTGGAAATACCATACCTTTTATAACAAAAGAGTTAGACAATGCACCGCCCATAATCTTAACAACACGAACAGAGTCCACATTAAAAGCTTGGGGGTTTTCTTTTGGCATGACGTACTGAACAGCTTTCACAACTAGCTCCGAAAGTAAATCTTCTTGACCATATTGTTTGGACATTATAACAGGGCGAATAATTTTCAGCAGTTCATTTTTATCATGGAAATCTTTAATTTGATCAATAACCAACTTTTCTAGTTCTTGAATTGCAAATTTACTAGCCATTTTGTAGCCTTGTATGATCTCCGTAGGAGTTAAGCCTAATACAACTAATTTTTCTGCAAGATTTAATAATTCACCACCTAAAACCAGAACATAATTAGTATTGTCTCCTAGTTCTTGTTCTTGCTGCTCTGAGTACATTACTAATACTTTAACAGCTGGATGGACAATATCAAGTTCTCTCAACATTGTAGCAGCGTCATTTGTAATAAAAATTTTGCCCAAGTCATTGACAAGAAGCTTGTTTTTTCCATAAGGACCAATGGAAGTAGAAATCATTTTAGAGATTTCACGACACGCTTGAATGTTTCTATTGATGGCACCATCAGTATTTGAATGTATTTGATATCCTTGTTTAAATAGATGAGAATTTGGCTGTCCAGGAAGCTTTAAAGACATATTTCTAAACTATTTGATTTTTGGTTCTTTGAAAGTGTTAAGAGAAGTAAGGAACTGAGGCGAATCTTGATTGAAATTTGTTTAAACACCCAAAAAAAATGTGGAACACCAAGCGCCTGACGTCGAAATTGACTTTTGCGCGGCACAACTTGAGGCTTGATCTATCTAAATATCCGGCAAAAACTAGAGAATGAATAACAATTACAGAAGCCTATGAACCAATGGCAATATATTCATTGAAGACAGAGCTTGCTAATATTTCCAATGATCGTCAACTGGCGAACGAAAGACATAAAAAAGAGAGATCAGGAAGCATCAATTCGGATAACTATGATCCAATCATTGATATTATGGAATTGTTTGACAGCCCATCCGCATTGAGTGATATCGATAACATGATCAAATATTCCAATACATATCAGATACAACTTGAAAAAGAAATACAGAAAGAAAGAGAAAATTACAAACGAATTTTGCAAAAATCGAGAGAAGAGCAGGAAGTGGAATCTTTGGATAACCAAGTAGGACAGCTTGTAAATAGTTTTGATAATTTGAAAGAATTAGTCAAAAATACAGGACAAACAATCAACGAAATGACTGAAAATATCAAAACACTTGACTCGTGTAAAAAGAATTTAACTTTCACGATGACTGCATTGAAGCGTTTACAAATGCTTGTTACAGCATACGATAGATTAGAAAAGCAATTAGAAAAGGAAAAAAGAATTCGAAATTATCTTGAAATCAAGCAATTGTTGAGTGCTGTTCTAGAATTGAATACGTATTTTCAAGACTTCAAAAGTATTGATGAGATAAATACATTGAACAAACAAATCTTCTCTTTGAAAAATCAGCTAATACAGGATATATTCAAAGATTTTGAACTTGAGATTGAGGAAGAACTGATTAACGAGCAGCTTATAGAGGCGTGTTATATATTAGAAATTCTTGGAGACACATATAAGGAGCAATTGCAAAAGTGGTATTTGGATACAACTCTGAAAAGTATCAAGGAAATCTTTACGAGCACAGAAGAGGCTGGATCATTAGATAACCTTAATCGTCGTTACATATACTTTCAAAACATATTGAGCAATTTTGAAGCAAAGCATCTTCCTATGTTCCCGAAATTTTGGGATATGAGTGTTAAGCTTTGTGAAGAGTTTTGTTCATACACAAAATCAGACCTCAAAGAAGTTCTAGGTAAGGAAACACGACTGAAAACCAGTACTGACGTAAACATTCTGTTGAATTCTTTATCTCAGACACTTGATTTCGAACAGTTTTTAAACAAAAAATTCAAATATTACAAAGACTTTGATGAACAGCTACTCAATACGACCTCACCAAACTTCACGAGATCAATTTCTGATGTATTTGAGCCATTTTTGAGTTACTGGGTCGATAATCAAGTTAACGTGATTGATAGAAAAATAAAGGAGTTTATGAACCCTGCTATAATGTTTAATAAAATTGGTGAGAAGATACAAGAAAAAGAGGGTAATGCAAATGTTGAAGATGGATCCACCAATATTTTAGAGAGTGCAGCTGAATTATTTAGGATATACCGGCAAATGTTATCTCAGCTTTCTAAACTTACAACGGGTAGAACCTTAGTGAAACTCTCCAAAGTTTTTGAGAAATGTCTCACCACCTACCAGAATAAAATTTTAGAAACAATTTTACCAGATAGCAAATCATTTGTTTCTGTTGATTTAGAAAGTCAGAAACAGGGTGTTGATCTTATTTGTTTGGTACTAAACACTGCATCATACTGCTCTATCACTATAACTCAGTTGGAAGAAAAAATTAAATCTCTAATAATTGATGAAAACCTAAACAAACAGATTGATTTTGAAACGGCCAACGATGGTTTTGCACAATTAATCTCATATTGTATTAATCTTTTGTTTTATAAAATTGAGAATGATATTCAACTTTCATGGAAGGAGTTGAGTAATTTCAATTGGAAAGTGTTAAATGAAGTTTCAGGAGAATCTAGATACATTACTAGTTTGAAATCTAGTATTAAAGGAAACTGTGAATATATGTTTAACCGTATCAGCAAGCATATATATATAAGAAACTTGATTGATAAGATTGTTGAAATGTTAACCAAAAATCTTTTGCATAATATCATCAAATTGGCACCAATAAGTACTATTATGGCCGAACAATTCAAGCTTGATCTTCAAGAACTGAAAACTTTTGTTAATATATTGCCCTCATTAGTCAAAGATCAGAAAAAGAGCATTATAACTTCTAGTTTTAAGAATCATATTAATCAGCAATTCAAAAATATGGATAATTTAATGAAAATTTTGATGGTTTCAACGAAGCCAATGGATACTTTTATCAACAGTTATTTCACGATAATCGGTGATTGTAATTTCTCAAACTTTATTAAAATTCTACAATTGAAAGGAGTTTTGAAGGAAGAAGGTAGTGAGAAAGATAAATTCAAATATATGGATATGTTTAAAATGCAGCTTGGATTATATGAAGAATCAAATAATATAGATGGATTGGATGAATCGAATGAATTTCTTGAAAAATTGAAGTTACCTAGTAAACACTTAGGTCATAGCAAATCAAATTCAAGGTCCATTTATTTACCATCGACTGTTAGTATTAATTCCAACTCTAATAATGATTCACCGGATATTTTATTACCACCAGAACCACCAATACATTCCTCGAAATCAACTACAAGTCCTGAAACTTCACCGAAACCGAATTTTGGATTTTTCAATACTACCAAATCATTGGCAGAGAAGGGTAATTTCAATGAGAATTTCAAGAAGTTATTCAAAAGAGGTGATTGATGTTTTATAGAACTTTTTACGATCATTCAACGACCACTAAAAATATGTAAATTATATAATGTAAGGAAATAAAACAATGATAAGAAAAGAGAGCAGAATAGTAGATAAAACAATTGCAAATTCATTTAATAGTAATTGACTAATAGTGCATTGTTATGTGATACTGGAATGAAGTAAATTTCAAAATATTTGAATGATATAAAAAATTCAGAATGACCTTTCCTGTAGGTAACTTGTAAGTGAAATATGAATGTAATATTCGCTTTGATAAGGCGATGTAAGGGGTAAAAAAGATGTATTAGCGGTTAATGTTAGATGAGAAGAAATGAAATGAAATGACATGGAAAAAAACAAAAAAACAAACAATCTATATGTACAAAGAATAAAGTGATTTAAAGATGCTAACGTAAAGTTGAGGACATAGTAAAAATTAAATTAAACTCAATGTTTACCACCTGTTCTTTTATGTCTTAATTCATTTTGTTCTTTTTCAGTTTTTTCATCCCAATAGATGAATTCATCTAAACCTTTACCAGCTGGAACCATTGGTAAAACAGGTACTTTCTTTTCTACCATAACTTCAAGGATAACAGGACCTTCAGTATTGAGCCATTCTTTGATACCATCGACCATTTCTTCTTGTTTAGTTACACGTACACCTTTAATATGCATTGCTTCAGCCAGTTTCATAAAATCTGGGTTTGATTGATGAGTATGAGAATATCTATGCTCATAAAATAATGATTGCCATTGAGTAACCATACCTTGTTCTTCATTATTTAAAACACAAATTTTAACTGGAGCATTAGCTTGAACAGCAGATGATAATTCCATTAAAGTCATATTGAATGAAGCATCACCATCGATATCGATAACTAAAGCATTTGGTTTAGCTATTTGAGCACCAATTGCAGAAGGTAAACCATAACCCATTGTACCTAAACCACCAGATGTGATAAAAGTACGAGGTTTAGTCCAAGTGAAATGTTGAGCTGCCCACATTTGATGTTGACCAACACCTGTTGTAACTATAACTTCTTTACCAGTTGCATGAGCTTGTTTATTAATTTCTTTGATTAAAGTTTGAGGTTTAATTTTAGAACCTGGAGTTTCTTGTTGATAAGCGTAAGGATATTTTGATTTCCATTCATTAATTTGATCAAACCATTCTTTACGATGATCAACTTTATTAACTAATTGATTAAATAATTTCAAATTTTCAGTTAAATCACCTTCAACAGCTTCAGTTGCTTCGACGACTTTATTAATGTTTTTAGGAGAAATTTCAAAATGAATTATACCACCTCTATTTTCTTGAGCAGCCAATTTAGCTTGAGGTGCAAATTTACCTATATTGCCTGTAACTCTATCATCGAATCTAGCACCTAAAGCAATTATAACATCAGCATTTTGAATTGCTAAATTAGCTACAGCTGAACCATGCATACCTAGCATATCTAAAGATTTTTCATCTCTTTGATCGAAAGCACCTAAACCTTGTAAAGTTGTTGTAACAGGTATATTAGCTTTATCAGCTAATTCTTTTAATCTTTTCGGACCATCATCAGAATTGAGTACACCAGCACCAGCATAAATGATTGGTCTTTTAGATTGATTTAAAATTTTAGCAGCTCTTTCAACACATCCTATGGTATATTGAGAGATTTCCTTTTCAGATAATTTTGGTACAATTACATTTGGTATAGTTGAAGAGATTGGAATTTCATGTTTTAAAACAGCAGCTGTAACATCTTTAGGTAAATCGACTAAAACTGGACCTGGTCTACCACTTGTCGCTATTTGGAAAGCTTCATTGATTCTCCTTGGCAGTTCAGCAACATTTTTAACCATTACATTCCATTTAGTACAAGATCTTGAAATACCGACAACATCAGCTTCTTGGAAAGAATCTGTACCAATTGCAGAAGTTGGTACTTGACCAGTGAAAACGACTAAAGGTATACCATCAGCCAAAGCATCAGCCATTGGAGTTATAACATTGGTTGCACCAGGTCCAGAAGTAACTAAAACGACACCTGGTTTACCACTTGCTCTAGCATAACCTTCAGCCATATGACCTGCACCTTGTTCATGTCTTGGTAGAACAAAATTGAATTTATCAGAATTGTAAATAGCATCGAAAACAGGTAAGATTGCACCACCTGGATAACCGAAAACGGTATCAACATTATGACGTTCCATCATTTCGTGGAAAATTTCACCACCAGTTTTACCGATAAATGAAGAATCCATTTCAACACCGTTTCTAAAATTTTTTTTACTCGATTCAATATCGTCGATTTCTTGGTTGAAAGCTGGAGCAGGAGCTTCTCTGACGATGCCATTGCTAGAAGCGTAAGGGCGAGTAGAAGTCAGAAATTTGAAAAGAGGTACTGCAGTAGATCTGGTTAGATAACTAGTAGTAATGGTGGTGGTCTGCATACGAGATGCCTTTGAGGCAGCCCTGAGCGCGTTTCTTGCTAGCATTGTCGGGGATATTTATTATATGAAGAGAAAAGAGGGTTGACTAGGTTGTAGAAAGGAAAGGGTTGTGGGGAGGATCCAGTTCAGGTGTGGAAAAGTGAAAAGGAAAGTGAAAAGTTTCGAAACAGTCTGTCTAGCCAGCCAGTGACAGCGCCTGGAGTGAAAAATCGATATCCCCATATCTCCATATCCCCAGCTCCGGCGTCTCTGCGCCCTGCGCTCTGAGTCACAGCGCCAGCGCAGCGATTGCGCCGGTGCCGGCGGGCCCGCGCGTTTTGCGGCCGGCGCCGGCGCAACGTGTCCAAAGGGACGAGGCTGGTGCGTTGCAGAAGTGTGGCTGGTGCGGCAGCGTCGATCGGCGGCGCAGCAATTCCTCCGGTCACGTGCCGCGACGGGATTTCAACCTCGTTTATTTTGTTCCCGCAACAAGCCGCCAGAGAAGACAAGGTCGAAGGTCCGATGATAAATAAATAAAATAGCACAGAAGCTGTCACTGCTGGAGCAGACAAGCAACGCATCCAGACCAACGACGGCCCACTCCAGGACGACGACTTTCCCGGGAAAACACTGCACGATCCAGTAAACAGTAACCACTCACAATTGGCTTCTCACCTCCCCCCACCTCTCCCAATGGATGGCCTCCTCTACAAAAACACGTCTGCCCTCAAGATCGGAGATGTCCACCGTTTCATCATCACCTATACCCCTTCCGACGTTGTACAGGAAATAGGTTCCTCGCTCTACATCAGAATCAAAAACACTGAAAACATTCTACTCAATTCCGTACTTCTAACGGCTCCTTATCTACTCTATTGCGATATCCGACCTCAAGAGTATTCTCACAAGAAGGAATGCTTTGTTACCGACGACCAACCAGTTTACGACCCAAATCTCATCCCCGGCCAAGCACTAACTCATAAATTGTCTTTGCATAGATTGCAAGATAAATATGTTTGGATAGTCGATATCATATCACAGATCATTTTCTCGACATCTGCAGAAGTTAATTTTGAGTTACTTGTAACCAAAGATGAGGCAGCCTTGAATAAATCTCATTCAACCATTAAAAACTCAAATTATTCACCACAAAATTTGATTGTCGAACATTTGAATACTTCCGATATATGGAACAAACCTCCAAGATCACTCACCGATCCTATCCATCTAATAATCCTTACTCATGGTTTACATTCTAATGCTTCAGCTGATATGCTCTATATCAAGGATCAAATTGAAGAAATCTCCTTGAAAACAGGTGAAAATGTCGTGGTACGAGCCTATTTGGGGAATGTCTGTAAAACTGAAAGAGGGATCAAATATTTAGGTAGAAGGTTGGCTGAATATATTATAAACGATTCAATGAATGATTTGGATAAGGACAAAATTTCCAAAATTTCATTTATTGGCCATTCTTTAGGTGGTCCTGTTCAAACTTTTGCAATATCTTATATCAATTATAATTACCCTTATTTCTTCGGGAAATATCAACCTGAAAATTTTATTTCATTGGCATCACCTTTATTAGGTATTTCAAATGAAAATCCTGCTTATGTTAAAGTATTCCTCAAATTTGGTATTGTCGGTAAAACTGGTCAAGATTTAAACCTTGACGGTAATCAACCAATGTTATTATTATTACCATCAGAAACAACAAGGAAAGTTTTGAAAAAATTTAAAAGAAGAACCGTTTACGCTAATGCTTTAAATGATGGTATAGTTCCCTTACGAACATCTGCTCTATTATACCTTGATTATAAAGCTTTAACTAAAGTTTATCATACTTTACATGCAAACCCTCCAAATAAATCAGAAACTGTTAATTCAGATAGTAATGATGATGTTGGTGAAATCCCTGTTGAAATGGATAATGAAATTAAATCTTCTAATTCTATCAATCAAGGTATTATACCTGCAACAACTACAAATATTTTAAATTCATTGAGAAGTAAAATTCAATCAACAATTAGTTTATGTTTACCTAACATGCAAGCACCTAAAACTACTCAAAAATATAACTATTTTCAGACAAGGACAACGACAACAACGACAACAACAGCAACAATGTCCTCATCATCATCTTATGATGAAATTGGTGAAGGACAGCAAAATAATGAAAATAGGGAAGGTGGTCCAAATAATTTAGATGTTATCAAAGAAAGTTTACCAGCTATACCAAAATCTTCAGTTTTAAGTTCAATTACTAAAATTATTTTACCACCACAACCAACATCAAAATATATTCATGATCCCAAATCAAGGTATGATTCAATTTTACATGATCAAATTTATACTCCTGATATGATACCTAAAAAGCATACAACACTTTCTAAAAATATAATTATTTCACAATTAGAACATAATAAAAGACATAGATTTTTTGAAGAGAAAATTGCTCGTAGGTGGCATCAAGGTATGTCATGGAGAAAAGTTCTAGTTTATTTACAACCTGATGCTCATAATAATATAGTTGTACGTAGAAGATTCCCTAATGCTTATGGTTGGCAAGTCGTTGATCATTTAGTTGAAAATCATTTTGGTGAATCATCTTTCAAAGGTGAAGATGTTCATTTATGGGCAATCAAAACATCTACTGATAATCTTGTGGATCTTGATAGAAAAGAACTAGATGAACTGAATAAAAAATTTGGAGAAGTTATGAATAAAGAATTCATTAAAGAGAATAAACATAGGAAAAATCGTTCTCAAAAGAATCAAAATATCTCAGTTTCAAATAGCGATGAAACTGATTCCCCTTCAAGGACTTCACCTTCTACAAATAAAGATAACACTGTTCCACTAGCTCGTGAGAAAATTGAAAAGTCTAGAAGTAGTAATAATCCTAATAATTCAGATAATGATGATGATGATGATGATGATTTTTCATCTTCGGAAGATGATAATAGTGATTGGTTGAACGCTCAATCAAGTGAGTACTATGATGGGCCTACAGGTATGTTCAATGTAGTGAATGAAAATATGAATGCTTGGAAAGCAAGTGTATTGAATCCCAAACTTGAACTTGATACAAAAGTCAATTCTAGTGAATACGCAGATCTTGAACAAACAGGTAATCCTAATGGTATTTCGTAGAATGGAAAACTAAGTTCCATATATCTTGTAACCAAATTTTTAGTATTGATATACCCACTCTATTCATGATCCTATATTGAGTTATGATGAGCGACGCACCTAACTGAGTCGTATTTTTTTCTAAAGCTCTCCAACGCCTATAATACATTCACCAACTCATCTTCCGAGTTCTTACATCGGAAAGCCAACTAAACAAGACCAATCCATATGTCAGATGTAATACAGGATAGGGCTGAAGAATCTCAGCAAAGAAGCAATAACAATCGTCAAGTGAAAAAGAACACTTATGCTCCAAAGCGTGGTCCAATTTTAGATCTTGAACCAATTCTTAACAAAGAGGTTAACATTAGCATCATGTCAGGAAGAAATGTTAAAGGAATTTTAACAGGTTATGATCAATTGATGAATGTGGTTATTGAGAAAGCAACTATAACAACTCCTGATACTATTTCTGCTTCCGGTAAAGAAGAAATTCATGAATTGGAGAAAGTAGTTGTTATTGGTAGATTAATCTTATCTTTTGAACCACTAGACGGCTATCAAATCTTACCTAATCCTGCATCGGATTTCGAATTTGTTATATAATTAATAGCTTATGTATATTACTTATTGTACACTGTATATTTTAAGTTAATCTTTTTTTTTCACCTATCTCTCTAGTCATTGCTAGCACATCCTTTACAACCACAGCTGACACATCTAAAATCAGGGTTGGAATTACGTTCACTCTTCGGCACACGACATGCGCAAACAGTTTTACCTATACATTGCAAACAACAAAGATTTTCATAACCTTGTTTCCTCCATTTAGCAATTAATTGTCCATTCGCAAAACGATGCTTAACAAGCCAAAGGTACAAATCTTCACTTATCAATTTTCTTTGGTAATATAATGAATATATATAACGACTCCTTTGATGATCAATTCGATATATATCCCAAAACAATTGATGTTTCGGTATAGAAACATTTCCTTCTCTTTTTTCAGAGCTATTCAATCTTTCTTGAAATTTCTTTAAAACAGGCTGAATCTTATCATATCCTTCAGGGGGTGAACTTTTCGGTGGTATTTTCTTCTTCTGTACTTTTCCCATATTTTGTATCACACATTGAATTAACAATATGATCTTTGCCTTGTGCACTATGCTTAAGATTACGTAAAATCATCACTTTTTTTTTCAGAACAAATTTAACGCGCTGAAGCATCGATCGAGTTCGGTTCATGAGTGAAACTTTAATTGATCCTGTTGAAACAGGTTGGAATTCAGTTTGTCCACTGTCTTATCTTTCATCCTCTTAGCAATTTTTCTGAATTATCCATTTTGAGGACGTTGTTCAACAGAAAAAATGAGTATTGTTGAAAATCTTGTCAATAAAATTCAGAGAACGTTCTTCAAAGAATTCGATGTCTATCAATTAATTCGTTTAGTAATCATCATTGGTGGTTATATTATTATCAGGACTAGGGCTACAACCTATCTGAAAAATAAGCAGCTAAGAGATCAGGTTGCAAGAGATAAGGAAGAAAGAGAGAGGAGATTGGTTGAAGATCCAACCGGTGAAGGTGCTCGAGCTGAAGCGGAAGAACTGTTTCAAGAATATGACGGTATTAAGAGAAGCGAAAAAGGATGGGGTTGGGGTAAGGCAACGAGAAGGAAAGTTAAGAAACAACAAGCTTTGTTTGAAAAGGAGATTGAAAGAGCAGCAGTGGAAGCACAAAGAAAGTTGGATCAAGGATACGACTCAGATGAAGAAATTCAAGAACTTTTACATGATTGATAAATTTCAATATGCTGTTTGGAAGCTGAAACAGATGCGGAACTGTATACTATGTATGAAAAATTATTTGTGTTTTAACTATAAAATACTTTGCATTTAGTTTAAAAGTAACAAAAAAAAGCAGTGTACAATAAACTGTATATCTTAGTTTCTTGTTATAAATATTCAGTAAACTTGTTAATATATAGAGATTACATGTTTGGTTGTGTAGGCTTTTCATTATTGTTAGATAATGGACTCAACCCACTGCATGCTTACGTAAACACATTGTAGGTTGATGATAGCATTTTTCCAATAAATTTTCTACCGCTGTGATAAACTATCTTCAGCATGATTTTATGTTTTTTGGACAATACTTGATCATGAGTTTTGGTAGAGGAGGGCAAAGGCAAATACTACCATTTGGTCTTGATTGGGCAGATATACAACAAAATGCAACTGAAAATTTAGAATTTCCGATTCCTATAAATGGACAGCCCACAAACATTGAAATTGAATGCTATCAACAATTCACATTTCTCTGCAATACGATGAAAGATTCTTCATTCTATACAGGTAATCTCAAAAGTTTATCTCAAAACAAAGTTGATAAAAATAGAAAAGGTCTTGTTTATTTAGAAGGTGGTGTAAATGATGGGTTGAAAAGATATTCCGACAAGTATAGAAAACAAATTAAAATTGGAAAATCAATTGATGATCATCCTTTTATATTGAGTTATTTTCCTCCTGAACTACACAGTGTAATGAGCTCAAAATCAGGAAAGAAATCTTTGAATGTAAGTAAGTACAAAAGAAGCTCCAAAAACGGTACAGATATAGATATAATTCTCAAAAATGCAGAAGAGAGACAAAAGGAAATTTTGGAAAGATTAAACGAAGTGGCAGCTAATGCCAATGAAGATGATGTTGAAGAAGATGACAATCAAGAAGAAGAGGACAACTTTGATGATGAATTTGAAGATGACGATGATGATGATTATAATGCGGAGAAATACTTTGATGATGGTGATGACTTTGATGAAGGAGATGATGGAGACGAAGAAGCTGCATTTTAGGACATCTATTTAGTAAAGCTTACCAACACTACATATAGTAATATGAACTTAGTTATATCATATTATATTGATAATTGTAATTTTAATGAATTTAAGATCTATTTTTACGTCTTTCTGACTTTCGTTTTTCATACCAGCTCATACTTTTACCTAATTCACCATCATTTGATAGTATTTCAGTTGCAGATTTGACTTTCGGAGAGCTGCTCAAAAAGTCATAATGACTGCTAGCTGAAGACGATTTTGTATTTACACTATCAAAGAGATTTCCAACGGAGACTGTGTGTTTTGGAGGTGGTGGAGGTAATTCAATACTACTATCAGACTCTACATCCGAATCGGAGTTGAAATGATCAGCTCGCATCGGTGGAAGTTTTTTGCTTTGATAGCTCCTTGTGAATTCATCATCAGCAAATTTCGAAATATTAATAAATTTTGATGGTGAGTTCTTCTTTCCTCTAGGTGAAGAGTTGAGGTCTACCGCTTGGCCAACAATAAATTCGTCATCGCTCTTTGCATCAGAAAAATTACTTTTGTATGTAACAGAAGATATTATTCTCTTGTTCTCTTTAAGTAAAGCTTCTTGCTTTGAAGCTATACTACGTTTCAGTTTCTCAGTCAGACTAACATCTGCAAAATCACTATCTGAATCATCAGAATCACTTTGGAACAAATTACTAGGTCTTTCTTGTATTAGATCTGGACTTTTTATCTTCAAGCTTGTTTTAGATTTATCGTTATCGATGCTGCTGAGTGTATCTGTATGTTTATGACCAAAAGTGTTGTTAATCATCGAGGCTAACCATCCATGGCTAGTATTATCTTTGTTCGGTGAGCTATGCGTAGAAAAAAAACCACCCGCTTTTCTTATAGGTGAACTGTTTGTGCTTTGTGATTTACTTTTCAGCAAATGATCTTCTGATGGTGTCTCCTTCAAAGATAGCTTGCCCAATTCCGGAATGTCATCAATATCATCATCATATACAGAGCCAAAATTTCCTCTTCTAGCATATTTAAACGTGCCGTCCGAACTTCGTGGTAGTACTATCGTTTTCTCCATTTGTGTTCTTGCCGGGTTTACAGTTCCTATCGGTACCTCTCCTTTTGTTGGATAATACGTTATTTCTAAATAAATTTTGCCCGCAATCCTTCCTTCCCAATATAGATCAAACCAACCATCGTATCCTTCATTAATACTTTTCCTCAAAGCAGTTGTAAAATCCACTTCTCCGCAGCAAACAAGTTTGGCGTCCTTTTTACCCTGATGATAAACGTTGACGTGTAGTATTTTCTCTTCAATACCATCCAAACTGAACCAAAGTTCATCATTAAAAACAGGAGTCTGTCCGCCTCTCCATATAGTCCTAGTACATTCTTCCTGGTCCTGTATCCGTATACTCACGTATGGAGATTGTTTATCTAGCTTTAGAACATTCCTTAATCCCTGGGCTTTCGTAACAACAACAACTAGACTATTGCTTGGGCGTGACTCATTAGTGTGTTGATTTCTTCCCCGTATTAGGGAAGTTTGAAATTGTGACATTTTGTCTCTAATATGTACAGATGAAATGGCTTCGATAATTACCAATGTTTTGATTTTTGTAATACGAGATCAAGACCACCGGAAAAAAAACCAGATCGACCTCAGATTTTGTTTTTGCGAGACCCTATATCTTTTCAAAAACCAGCCACCTTCTTACACGTGACACCTAGTTGTTGCAAACAAAGACAATAAAAATAAGGTTGCCTACACCGAGCTAATAATATTGTACTAGGTCTCTAGAAAAGAAGTTTGAATAAATTGATATTTAAAGTACAGCTTAGAATCATAATAAAGACGCCATATATCTTTTTTAAATAGTTTGTCAAATAATATAACAGAAGTTGCACAATCGTTACATACAAAACAAGTAAAAACGGATGCAGAATAAATGATATAAACAGTCATCAGCTAAAATTATATCTAAAGAAGTTTAACTGATTAATAGGCCAAGACCCAAACAAATCCAATGAACATAAGACGAAATAGAAAGAGTGGTAGAACCGTCATTCTTATGAGATGAACTTATACTTGAAACAGTTGCAGATGTAGACACGGTACTGGTTTGAACATTCTGAACCTCGTCAGGTGCTGGAACTGTGACATTAGTACTGTACATTCCGGTATCGGTAAAAGCATCAGGAATTGGTTCATCATCAGCATATGTATAGGTTGAACCATCCCAGCAGTATTCATCAAAACAAGGCTTACATTCATCTGTAATTTCAATACCAGCTCTTTCTCTAGACCTCTGCAAAATTGCACAGCCCATGCATTTCTTGAATTCTGGATCAACTGTCAAATTATTGAATGTAGAAACTGCAAAACCGTTTTCAATCATATTCAATTTTTCGTCATCATCATAAGACAATTTGAAAGTTGAAGTATTGGAGCTAAAAGTCCAAGGTCTATTTGCAATATAAACAACCAATGGAGGAACATAAGTAGTGTTTACTTCTTCCATCAAGCTTGTTAAATTTGATGCGTAACAACCAAAGAAAGTTGGTTTTGCGGTTAAGTTGTTATGAATAAAAGTATCAACATTTGGAACATATGGGAATGCAAAGTTTGTTGAAGATTCTAAAAACTGTCTTTCATATGTATGAACTAAGGATGAACCATTTGGCCAGCTATAATCTGTGTCTGCAGAGTTATCAAAGGCAACAATAATATCAATACCTCTGTCTTCTTCTAAGAAAGGATACAATGGAACATTCTGATTGTCTTCACCTCCATCAACCAAGAATAAAGTATCTGAATCTTTCATTCTTTGAGAGGTACCATATGGTGTATTGTGGAAAGGATTTGGCATCCATGGTGCAATGTCATTTTCATCTTTACTCAAATGGCTTAATAACAGGTTGGCTGCAGTATATGCTAAGCCACTCAAATCTGTTGAGTTCAATCTCAAAATGAATTGATTGAATAAAGTAGAAGAAGTACCGAAAACAAAACCGGTATTATCCAAACCAGCGATACATTTATCATTTTGGGAAGGTTTTCCGGCATCTAAAGGTGTACCAACATATTTAAGATCAACAAATGTATCGAGATAAGGATCCCAGGAACCGAGTTCAAATGGATTGAATTCAAAAACTGTAGAATTCAAATTGATAATCTGATTACCTGGTGTTCTACCATCGGCAACGACAATGGGGAAAGGAATTGAGTGGTTAGTGAAAATGTCCCACTCTCTTAAACCAGAAAAGGTCATCGCAGCACCAAAGTCATCTAAGCCAGGGAAAAATTGATATGAAAGACCTCTACCCCAAGGATCAGTAAGAGATGTTTCAAAACCTGCATCTTCTTTAGCATCGATCTGATCATCTAGATCATCCCAATACGCAGCATTTTCGAAAATGTTGAGACCATGAGGAGCAATTATTGTATGTTCCAAATCCCAAATGGCTTTGTCTTGGCCACTCTGATCAACGATTTCTTGCACCGAAGTCCAATTATTGTAAACTAGAGTTGATACAAACCAAGAACCACCGGATAAACCGGCGATGTAAGAGGTAGAATCCAAGATAGTAATACCATGGTCGTCTGCACCATTAGTTCTTTTATCCAGTCCAGAAATTTGACCAGCTGCACATAACATTGCACGATAACCACCACCGGAGAATGCTAAACCAATACGAGGGATTCTTGCAGAAGAATTTGAAACAAGCTGATCAATGAACTCATCAGTCCCTTGTAATCCAGTTTCACTGAGGAAAGCCTTTAAATTTGGAATTGTAACATTATCCCTAGCTTTAATCCAATCTGTTTCGTCATCACTGATACCTACTGCTCTTCTGATCAAACCAGAATGTGTATCGTCATTGAAAGCATCTTCATTTATATAACTTGGACATTCTACTGCTCCAGGAGCGTAAGAATCTGTTGGTGACCATGCGGATACTACAGACAACAGTAATGTAGCCAATGCTGTAGTTTTAATCATTTTCTTGCACGAAGAAAGAAACTGCTGACGTGAAGGAAGAAAAGTATGGGAAACTCCAGTCCCTTAACAGCAGCTGCACAACCTTCGGGACACCAAATTTGTTCGTTCCACAAGCGGTTAGAGAAAGTATGTCAAAGCCCCGTTACCTGTGCGGGGTGGTGAGATACAAATTTGCTTCCGCATCCGGCATGCGTCAGAGAATGCTGCAAGCCCAGTCCCTGTTCTATGTCGTGCATGGATGAATTATTAGTATATATAATGGCATGCCTGTCCTACACACACTATTACAAAGACGAGACTATAAACAGGTTTGAGAAAGCATAGAAAAAACAGTGTAGGGTTGACTTTATTTGACGTAGTAAAAATGGATAGATCCAATGTTCAACTAAACATTACACATCGGATTTATTAGGATTTTTTTTGTACTGTATTCTGGTTCTACCTCTTTTCCTATTATTGGTATCATTGTTACGTTGGACAAAGGTGATATTTCTCTTTGAAGCTAGCAGCTTGGATGATTTTACATTATTCTCAAGGTTCTTATCCAGATCTTTCAGTTTTGCCTCAACTTCAGGATCTTTGTCGTAAATATGTCTTGAAACGTGTAATTTAGGACCTAGTAGTGAGTCGATTACATCTTCTTCCTCGAATCCATCGTCATCAAAAGCCAGATCTTCATAAATATTTACCAAGATTTTTGGAGCAGTTTTTTTCGGTTTTGGCTTTATGGGAGACAGTAATGGATTATAGCCTTGGTACAGCTTATCGAGTAATATGTCTTTCGTTTCAACATTCAAAGTGCTTGGAACTTGAATAACATTGCTGAATCCTTTCTTGAGCTTGACAGGAACATTACTCTTTGGTTTCTTCTCCAAACTGGATAACTCTGAACCCCTTCCCTTGGGTATATTAGCACTGCTGTCTCCTTCTAGTATTTTGTTTTGGTTGTTCTTGAGCAGCTCATCTTGGACTTTCTGCTTTTGCTCCAGTGCAAACTTGGCACCGGACGAGCTGGATTGGTATCTCAGGCCAGCCGTTCTCGTCACGCTTGTCTGACGGGTCGATGCTAATGCTCTTCTCAAGATGAACATATGTAGTGTGCTATGTTTGGAAGGTCTCTATTCGTTGCACAGAGGAGAGATGTAACTAGAGGAACTGAACGCTACATGACCAACCAAGTAAACGTACACTGTGCCGGCCTGTGCCTTGCCCCTCACAAACAAATCGCAGGAGGCGAAAAGCAAAGCGGCGCGGGCGAGGCGCCTCCCGGGACCCCCAGACGTGACCGCTGGCTCCAGTGGAGCTTAGAGACGGGGACAGTGGACGTTGCCAAGCAGGTGCAGGCGCTTTCTTGTCCTATACCCATAACCTGTCTGTGTAAGCAGAAACGGCCATATAGGTATCTCGAGACAAGCTGTGCTCTGCTTCCAATCCAATGCTGAGTGCAGATCTAGTGTCAAAAAACCTCGTATTTCCCTCGGAAAAAGCGGCATGGCTGGCATCAAGACTGTATTAGGGGTATCAATGTTGGTTGTGCTGGAGTTATGAGACGTATTTTCTCTTCTGCAATACTTCGTGACCGGCTTTTGTGTTCTTTAGAGTAACGCAGCAGATAGAATGTTGTTTATAGTGCATGTGTTCACAACTGTGTTGCTACTGCTTTCTGTCGTAGTATGTGATGGAAAAAGTCATCTTGAAGGAGATGTAAGATTTTCGGTTCAAGCCAACTGGAATAAAACACCATTCAAATTGAACGTTCTTGAGGCAGTCTCTGAAATTGACGAAAGTTTATACGAAGTTTTGACCCTCAAGCTGCTAGGAATTGAATATGACGACGAGTACGAAGAATATAACCTTTTGGAAGAATTCCATGAAATCGGTGATTCCGAATTTTATCAATTGGCACTTGATCTCTTGCAAACAGAGTCAGAAAAGTTTGTGGCTAATATATCTATTGCAAATTTCTTGATGTCACCTAGAATTCAGGCTCATTATAATTTTTACAATACTAACGTAAAGTCACTACATGACTGTTCTAATGATGCAGTCATTTTTGAACCAATTGGCTCAAACGTATACTGTGACAAAGATGCAGCTTTTATGCTTCAAAATCATAACAAGAAGATGTTTTACAGAGATCACAAACTTGCCTTCGATAGGATGTTGGGATCTTTATTTACGCCTAAGACTTATATTATATACGGTGACTACAGAGACGAGTTTTTCAGAAAAATGTTTTTCAACATTTATCAATTCGTTCATACCGGTAAATTTAACCTGGTGTGGAGATACGTGGATTTATTTCCTAACCAAGATAAAGAAATTCTTACAGGATATTTTGCCACAATTGATATAGAGGATGATGAGAAAACATTCGATTCATTTTATGGCATACAATTGCCACGTATTGCAGGCAATTCGAACTCACCGGGCTTATTAGAAACACTTGATCGTTTATTAGATTGCCCAAATTCAGTGATTAAACGTTACTTTGAATCAGAAAAAGAAAAATTGGTTGGTGAAAAGCAATCGAATAATTCCTTGGCCTATATTAACAATATCGAAGTTCCAGAAAATGTCGATTTTGTCGATCTATGGAAGATCGTGAAAACTGAGCTCTTGGTGCAGGAAGCAATGAGATTTATTGGTGTTTCACTAGACCAGTATATCCCAACAGTCAATCAGTTGTTAGAATTACATTCAAAAAATAACTTTAAACAAAGATATGATATTTATAAATCGGATTTAGTGGTTTATCTGAATGATATTGAGAAAGATGAAAGGTACTCCAAATTTGAACCTGCTGATTATGTTTATCAAAATATTGAAACGGATCTACCTTGCCCAAAGGCCAAACAAAATATTCATAAAGTTGTTTTCTATATTGATCTTACTCAACCAGATGAAATTTCAAAGCTATTAGAATTTTATAGTCTAGTTTTCGATAATTCTCTTTCAATTCAAGTTGGTGTGGTTCCATCAATAGATGTTTCAAGAAAGGGTAACAGGGAAGCAATCAGTAAGTTGTATGGTACTTACTTTACCCTCGGTAGTTTGAAAACTCATTCATATCTTCTGATGTTACAAAGATTTCTCTATTCATACAACATGGTATCGGAGCGTATTTTTGATGAGTTAATGTTTCCAGATGATGACAATATCAATCAACATCTTGATCAGCTAATTGATTTTCTTGATACCTTTCAATTAAAGGCTGGACATTCATCTGTTATTGTAAACGGTGTTTTTTATGGAATTGATGAAATCGATGCAATAATGGAACAAGTAAAAACTGATACTAAGTATTTGCATGATGAGCTTATGTCAGATAGAATTCCTTATCTAATCAAGTTAAAAACTCATCTATTAAAGGATGCAATTCCTCTGAAAGATGATCACATATTTCCTTCCAACCTTGATGAATGGAAAGCACAGATTGTTGCACCACCTACACAATCTCAGTACAGCAAATGGAAAAAAGGCAATTCCTTTAAAGTTGGTAAATTGAAAAGAGGGAATGATCCACTCTTGACTTTGGAGCTGATAGGGTCATTCAATAACCCTGACTTTTTAATTCAAATCAAAGAACTTCTTATATTTGTCAAAGCTACAAATGATGTACGATTGATTATACACGATCAACTAAACTCAAAGGAGTTTGAAGCAATGAAACAAATTGATGAGCTAGATAAACAAATAGAATATTTAGATCAAATTATAACTGTTGAAATTCAAGAGTATGTGAAAGTTGATCATTGTGTTAACATATTTAAGATTGAAAACGATAGTGAGGGGATATATCTTATTATTTCTGGAAGAAAAATCAAACTAGAAAAAGTTTTGCGAGCATCAAATCTTGTCTCTCTTGTACATTATGAAAGAATTCATAGACTTAACTATTTGTGGGAAGCATATCAGAAAAATGTGGAATCATTGTCAATAGCTCAACAATATGATAATTTTGAGCTGTTTTCTTGGGCAATCTCATATTCTGCAACTCATTCAACTTCCAAAACGTTTGATAGCAGATTCCAAAATCCTGACCTTATCAAAAGTTCCAGCACTGAACTTCTCAATGTAAAATTAACGATTGATTTAGCGTCCTCCAACTTTCAATCTTTACTACCAATATTTGCTTTACTTAAAAATCAAGATTTTGCTTTGTTTGATATTTATTTCACTTCATTGAGCCAATTCGAAAAGCCACATAACAAATGGAGTAAGTATCTTCTTAACACCGATCCTTTACAACCCCAATCTTTTGTTGAATTCGAGAATGTTGGAAAGGTAAATCATTTTTCTGTTAACGGCCCCTCCAATTGGCTGCTTGAGCCCTTTGAGGTTACATATAATCGAAATGTTGTATACAGATTGGAAAGCCTACTTATCAATGGATATCTCTCCGATGATTGCAATAATATTGTACCTCTAATTCCAACAGAAATACACAATAATGGAAAAAAGGTATCAGCAGATAGTCTCAGTTTCCCTGAAAATGGGTATGTTCAGCTCAGAGCTAATCCGGGATTGTGCAAGGTAACACTCTCTGATTTTGGAGATGCATCTATAGTATACGAACTATTAGAAGAGAAAGAGTATGAAGTGTTAAACTTCAATAAAATGTCAATCCCAATAAAAGTGCAGAAGAAGAGAAACTTGAAAAACATACAGCTAAACTCAAAATTACCGTCGACCGCTGGCGTATTTGAAAAGTTATACTTTAAGTTACAACAATTTTTTCATAAGAAAACACCACCTCAAACACATGCACTCAATATATTCATTGTACCTTTTGACCAAGATTCTGAGGTCAAAATGCTTTCCATGATGTTATTTGTTATGAGATATACTGACTCATCAGTGAAATTTTGGATATATGACAAATTTATCTCGTCAAAAACCAAGAATTTAATTAACACTCTTGCTAACAAATACAGTTTTGAATATCAATTTGTTAAGTTTCAATGGCCAGAATTTTTGAGAATGCCATTAGACAATCGGATGTATGCATGGGGAGTAAGAACTTTGTTTCTAGACGTGATGTTCCCAGAGTTTGTTGAAAAATTAATTATCATAGCTCCTGATTTGATTGTGAAACACGATATAACTGATCTACTTAGAGTTATAGAACCAAACGATGTTTTTGCAATGGCCAGTGTTCCGAAACAAATTAACAAGGAGTTTTTAAAGACGTTAGATGATGAAAATTTTGCAAAATTTCTGGATAAGTATCCTAAATATTACAACACAGAGTTAATGGTTGTTGATTTGAAGAATTTCCAATTCAATGGAATAGGTCAGCTCTTTAGAAAACAGTATGTTGATATGTTTGATGGGTTCGGTTACTATTTACAAAGAACTTTGATTAACAGGTCTCAACAAAATCTCTCCATTAGCGATATACCTGATGGATGGGTTTGGTGTTACCCATTTCATGACTCTGCCAATTACGAATCAGCTTATTTCCTTGGCAGTTGTCACGATGCTTTGACATATGTCCCTTCTTTTTCCAATGAAAATGAAGAGGCGTTATCATTAAAAAATGAACTGACTGAAATTCTGGAATCTTTAGCTATAGCGGAGCAAGCTTTGATACATGATGAATTGTGATTTATACCGAAGCCAAATTCTTTGTGAGATGAACTCAGTATTCATTCTTCTTTGAATCAAATTTACCTACTTTATAAAGTCTCTGTCAGAAGTTTTATAGAGGTGTATACCGCAAATGTAAGCGTCTGAGAAATTACAGTCTCAGATTTCAATACAATAAGCTTTTCGCAGTAAAACTGAGTGCAACCCCTAAAATTTTAGTAGTGGTGAGGATGATTTTACTCACGTGATAGAGAAGATTCTTGGGATGAATCTGAACTCGTGATTTTTCATCAAGTTTACCCAAACTCTAGACTATGAAGGTATTTTAGCAACAAAAAAGCTTTGAAACATACAAGGCATGATTAGTGCAGTCTACAAAAAGTTTGTAGCTAACACAATTCGATCAAGATGTTTTTGTTCGCACACAAAAGATGCCAAAGCCGCAGCCCATACTGCATCCACCTCTACTGCAACATTAGAACTAGCAACTAAGCAGCAGCTTTACATGCTAGATCAGAGCTCTCCCGGTTCTGTTTTTTTCTTGCCTCATGGTACCCGTATATTCAACAAACTATTGCGATTTATGAAGTTACAGCAAGAGAAGCAAGGTTTCACTGAAGTTATAACACCTCTGATCTACAAAAAGCAACTCTGGGAAACTTCTGGTCATTGGGCTAAATATTCGGAAGATATGTTTCGTGTTGAAGGAAATGATAAAACGAAATTTAGTGAAACTGAAAAGGATGATGTTTATGGTTTGAAACCTATGAACTGTCCAGGTCATTGTGTTGTTTTCAAAAGATTCAGTCGGTCTTACAAAGAGCTTCCAATAAGATTCAGTGATTGGTCAAGTTTACATCGTAACGAAGCCAGTGGTGCTTTAACTGGTCTTACTCGTGTTCGTAGATTTCATCAAGATGATGGACATATATTTTGCAGTCATGATCAAGTTGGAGATGAAATTTCTAAGACAATCAAGTTAATTAAAATTTGTTATGGTGTTTTTGGATTGAATAATTTCAGAATGATGCTTTCAACTAGGCCCGAAAACTTTATTGGTAGTGTAGAGGAGTGGACACGTGCTGAAACAGAATTGGCTAATGTATTAGATTCTGAATTAGGCAAACAGAATTGGGCATTGAGAGAAGGTGATGGTGCATTTTATGGGCCCAAAATAGATATTTTACTTACTGATCAGTTTGGCAAAGAACACCAAGCGGCAACAATTCAGCTAGATTTTCAGCTACCTCAAAGATTTGAATTACAATATCAAAATGATAAAGACGAACTAGAAACACCTATCATGATACATAGAGCCATTTTTGGCTCAGTTGAGAGGTTTATGGCCTTATTAATTGATCATTATGCCGGAAAATGGCCTTTCTGGCTTTCACCAAGACAGGTTGTTGTTATCCCTATTAACGATGGTCATAAAGAGTATGCTGAACGTATAGTTAAACAACTAAGTAATGAGAATGGAGATTTTGAGGAAGCAACAAAGTTGAACCAGACCAAATTTTTTGTTGACTTGGATGACAGAAGCGAGACAGTTGGTTTCAGGACTAAAGATGCTATAAGCAAAGGATATAATTTTATTATATTGGTGGGTGATAAAGAAGTAGAGACTGGAGAACTTGCAATAAGATCTAGAAGTGACAGAAAAATCGAGAAACTTGATGTTAAATCAATCATCTCTAAGCTAAAAGAGTTGGAATATAATTATGAATAAATTTTATGAAATATACTGTATATAAATTGATGATCATAACATAATCATCAGTAACGTAAAATTATTAATTAAATGTAACGGCTAGAAGTTATCAAAAAGTACGTAATGGTATCATGAAATTTAAGCAGTACCCCATGAGCTAGCACCCCATTGTCTAGTTGTAAGGTTTCTGTCCAAAGTGTTGAAATAATCTCCAATATAGTTACTTGGAGCGTACAATCCCTTATCATAATCAGCAAAGTTATTCAAAACATCCGAGATAAAAGGCTCCGAAGCATAAACAAGATTGACAAGAGATGCAGTAATTCCACCTTGGTCAACATCATTGAAAAATTCAACGGTTCTATTACCTTCATAATTATTGTTAAAAGTGAAGTCGGAAGCAGATCTCATCACAACAATTCTTGAAAAATCAACCAAGCCATATACAGCTGCTCTAATCAACGCTTCTAATGTTGCATTATCTTCTTGTTGACTTGTGCAATAGTTACCTGTGCCATTTGTTAAAAGAGATGTGTAGTTATCGAACGTTTCATCTAAAAGTTCACCGAACCAGTAGGTATCAGAAGTAATAGTATCACAAGCAATTGCTTTTGGAGTGGTGTTTGCAGGAGCATAGTTGTAAGATAATCTCATTTCTTCATTAACTCTGCTACCGTTATAAAGAAAAGCGGATTGAGCCAATTCTAGTGCACGATCTCTTAAATTCAAATTTAATTCAAAGATTTCCGTACCATAAATGTTCTCAGGATACTCTCCTGGTTCATCAGTACCATAGTCGAAGTATCCAGTGGACCAGTTTGATGGTAGTTCTCTGGAATCAACTTCGTATTCTAAAATTTGAATTGCATACCTTGCAAAAGTAACATCACCAATTGTACCTTTCAGAGGAGAGATACCAGCAATACCAGCAACGATAAAAAAGGTCTTTGATAAATCAAACAAAGGTGATAATGATAATGCAGTCAAAGTTGCGGCAGCATTGATTTCACCCTCACCTGTGGTGATCTCACATAATTCATATGCTTTGTCACAATGAATGGTTGAGTATTGTGGTGATAATCCAGGGATTGTTAAGTTATTGGTGAAATTGTAATAAGCCAAAAAAGGAGCTTGTTCTAAAGAGAACATATTGATGACAAAAACTTTAGGAGAGTATTTCTTGTATTGATGGTACATCGTTTCGTTGAAACCAGAAGTATGTGCAGGAGGTGCAGAATATGATGCACTTACGCTAGGCAAGATGGTAGTTGAGTAATCTGGTTTATAGAGCTCATCAGAGGATGGAAGTGTAATAGCAGATGCTATAGCAAGGTTGGCCAAATAAGCTAGCTTCATCTTCGTTGATTGTTACTTTTACAACTGTGTGAAATTCAAAACAAGAACCAAAAAATACATAGGGAATGTGTCACGGGTTTATATAAGTGAACAGTCTGAGGGCTCAGAAAACTAGCATCAAATCAGTATAGTGCTTTTCTGACTCTGTTCAAAGTAAATTATTAAGGGTAATTGCAAAGCTCCATATTGTTCGTTTATCCGCCGATTTAGCTTATCGTTCCTGCTGCCCTTGGAACAAGCGGCAGAGATAGCATCGGAAATATTGCTTCCGCGCCGTTGCAACGTCGCCGGCCTATCCCAGAGCGCCATTCTGGATCTGACAAATCCCGGTTCCTGGGCATAACGTCTTAAGTCTAGCCTGCCCCATTTTTGATTATCAATTTAGTCCCTGAAATCAAACGGTGTAAAGTTTACTGGTTTAACATGTACACTAAGTTGAAACGATAAGAACTCGAGTGGTAAACGAGTAATTTTTCTCTAGCATTGAGAGAACTCATGTGTGTATCGATTCTTCTTCACAGATCCCCGAGGTAGATCTGGCACAGAGAAACAACAGTTCAGTTTGAACAGTGACTTCTCCATAGATGCTGGTGCACAGTTGCAGCCAGTTACATCAAACAGAAAAGTTGAAGTGAGTATAGTTCTTGATAGACAACGACAACGGCGTTGTTGTGCGGGAGACTCTCTCTTTTCTGCGCGACTCGTTCATGAATCACTAGTGTTGGATGTGAATAACGGTTTTCACACAGGTACATCTCTATCCTATCAGCAGATAACTACCACACTGCCAATGTTCTCTGAACACCATTTGGACCTCATCATAGCTGGCCAGTATGCTCTGGCCGACTCTCTAG
Organism: Pichia sp. yHMH446; assembly: GCA_030555725.1. NCBI lineage: Eukaryota > Fungi > Ascomycota > Pichiomycetes > Pichiales > Pichiaceae > Pichia > Pichia sp. yHMH446. Next base: position 59,839 of record JANIWQ010000040.1, read on the forward strand.
ATCTTTCATCCATCAATCGTGTTCTTTCGCTTCTTAGCTCCCAGCTACCCATAGACGTGATTTCGCTGGTCTTACTCCATTCCCTCCCAACTACAGTCTGCAACTCATCAATTATACTAGCAATTGAGTCACTCTTTGAAAACCAGTCCACCTCAGATAACTTGATTGATGTACCAGCACTATTTGAGCCTCACTCAGTACCTGAACATGTCTCCCAACTAACATCTCTTCATTACAACAAGAAACGAGTTTTGGTTGACAACTACCTCGAGTCAGCTAAACAGCTACTACATCGTTTTGGTTTCAATCTCGATCTTGATTTTGATGTAGATATTGATCTCCCTTGTAACATTACTTTTGACACCATTGCTCAGTTTTTAGTCCTTAAAATCAATGAGGACTTTATCAGCTTCGAGATCACTGCTAATTTAATAACTAGTATTAAAAATGCCAAGTTCACCTCCTTACATCTCCTAGATTGGATTCACAATTTCTATCAGCCATTATCTTTACTAAATTCTTACCCTAGCGTTACGAACTATACTTTACTTGACTATCAAAATTTACTCTCTACCGATGAAATTGTCGCTTTGATAATGTCCAATGTCGATGACGTCACTCCTGTCAATAATATCTTAAACACCGTTTTTGTTCCCTACTCCAAATTTGTTGGTGACAGTCTTTGGATTTCATTCACAAATTGGCTGAAGTCTCGTCTGTTAAATACACGTCCTTCTTACGACCTCACTTATCAACAATTACTAAACATTTTACATCAAGAAAGTTTCCTAAATGCTCTCTTAGAAACTGAATTCAAAACTGAAATTTTCAAACACATCTTAGTTTTTATCTACTTTACTCCTCATACTAATCTACAGATATTAATCAACACAAAAGAAATCCTATTGATTCTTAAATCTTTAGATATTCCTCAAAGTGATCCAACGGGTCTAATCATTGATTCTTTTGATAATATCGTAACTAGTTTACAACCAACTAAATCCACAATCGATTCAATGATTAAAATAGTGGAAATCCTTCAAATCTTGCACGTTAACAACTTATCTTTCGTAGATGTATTGAATCTACAAAATTCAAACAAAGAATCTCAGTTATTTCAATTGACCAAATTCATGGAAAACGAACCCAAATTTGATTCTTTACTAGCTAAATGGAAAACCCCTCTCTCGTCAGTTTTCAATCACATTTCAAACGAAGAGTTCAATGAGATTATTTTAACCAAATTTTTGGATTTGGGTAAAGTTGAAACAATACAGAGTATCTTACCAGTAGAAAAATACCAACCATTGATTGAAAAAAAATGTTGGAACTTATTCTTGAACGCTTCAAATAATTTAGATTATTGTAAACGATGTCTTCAGCTACTAAGCCCATCCTCCCCTACTTACGTTCAACTCAACTCCTTGATAAAAGCCTACCAACTTCTAAGAAACTGGAAATTTTATTTTAAACCAAATACACATCCATCTCCCAAAGATATTTATCAAATTGAAGATCCTTTCTTGATTATCAGGAAAATCTTTGAACTAAATGATAATGCTTTTCTCTATATCGAAGATTTGTACGATCTACTACAATTACTTATCAAAGGTTTGAATATTGAATCGTCAAGCCTGCCAAAAGAATTACTACAGATCAAATTGAAAATTATATGTTTGGAGTTTACAGCTGCAAATAATAATCAATTTGCCCTACAATTAGGGCTCTCATTGTTGATACAAGGGATCAGTAACCTAAAGGATGACTATGATGATTCAATTTCAAAATTAATCTCAGAAAATTGGTTCTCTTTTTACCAGATAACCAAAAATGAATATGATGAAAATGAGAATGATGATAGCTCGAATCAAACTAATTTGTTGAATTTTAAGTTGAAGATTTTAGGTAATCTGTTACTTCTAACACCGACCGAATTCAATTCAGTGGTTCTAGATCAATGGCAACTGTTGAATTCTCAATTACAATCGTTGGAAAAAGATAGTAATGCTGATCTGAGACTGAAAAGATCTTTCGGATCTGATGGATTCGCTTATCAGTCGGGTGAATTGGGTAAAAGTTTGCTGGGTTGGATAGTCGGTGCGTAAAGAGTCGACAAGAGCAAAGCTGTACATCGACAAATGAGTGCAGAGATTTTGATGAGGAGACACACAATTCTATAGGCACACTTTGCTTATTCAGTCTGAAACAGGTTTCCGTGTGGTCGACAAGAAAACTACTCTGTCGGCATTAGTTATACTCTTCGCTTTACTTTTGGTGTTTTCGTCAAACATCGAACATTGTAAATGAATGAGTAGAGAGTTCGTTGCATCTAGACATTAGCCGAGCGGTAAAACATAAACAAAGCGAGTGTTCGACTTCAAAGAGATAGCCATATAACCAAGTTGAAAATGGTTTGAATTTTATCTTTTCAATCGTTAGGACAAATCATTAATCTAATTCTATAAAGGGAGTAATTTACTCGTGAGTTTGAAATCAAAACATATAAAGATAAATACTGGCACGTATTTCGATCTTTCGAAAGTTTGCTCTGAAATAGTCTGCTAAAAGTCAAAGATTTGGGTTTTTTCATTATATCTTAAATGATCATACTAATCTCTTAAATGATCATACTAATCTTAAGTCGCTATTCTTTTCAATGGCATCACTTTGACAATGAATTATTATAGTTAATAGAGTCTAGAAAACCCAATTCAAAAAAGAAACGTTTCGCTCGCATTGTCTAACTCTTAAATGTATTCAAGAGGTCAAACTTATCGTCTTCAGAAGAAAATTCCCCAAATTCTTCAAAACTTAAAGCCTTCAACTTTTTAGCTTCCCCTTCCTTTTCAAGCTCTTGTTTATCTATCTCTATCGCCTTCCTTTTGGCAAACCTTTCAGGTGATGCAGCAAAGTCATATAAATTCCTAACCTGTGTAGCAATACCTGGTGTAACTAGCAATGGTCTCGTTTCCTTATTGCCACTTTTCATCGTACTATAAACAGTTTCAGCATCTTTCAAATTTTTATAAAATTCAATAACTTTTTTATTAGTGGTAACTTTACTCGGTGAAAAATTCAAAACTTGTAAACCTTTTCGGTGAACAGCTCTTGACAATGCAACATATGCTTGTCCATCTTCAAAAATATTCTTCAAATCAACGGAAACATAACTTAACGTCTGACCCTGGGATTTATGGATAGATAATGCCCATGCTAAAATTAAAGGTAATTGAACTCTTTGAACTCTTATAACTGTTTGATTATTTGAGTCCTCTGTTTCCCATTTGAACTCTTCCTTCTCAATGACAACTGTTCTAGTATCTCCTGTTGCAAGTTTGAACTGAACAACTGGTCTAATCTGAGATTTGGGATTTGATAATAATTTGGCTAATTTGGATTTCCTTTCCAGCAAATCATATTTTTGTCGTAACTGTGAGATTAATTGTTCTTTATCATTATCAAGTGCGTCAATATTTGTAGTAGTTTCAGATGGAAAATTTCCCTCATTTTGAGTTTCCGTTGTACTGCTAAAAATCCTACTCAAACTAAGGTGGCTGACCTCATTATTTTCATACTTAGTTTCTGAGACCTTCTCTACCTCTTGATTTCCTACCTCTTGTTTTTCTAACTCTTGGATCTTCAACAGAAGTTTCTCTTTTGCTTGCTCAACAAAATCAAAAACAGTATCCTTCAAAATCTCATCATTTACTGGTTTGATTTTACTGAATGTGCTTTCTTCTTCCCTGTCTTCAATATAATCAACTTCATTACAAATTTCTTTCATTACTTTATAAGTTGAACTATCAACAAACCCAACAACCGTACCAACAGATCCATTGACTAAGGTTGAATCAATATTTTTAACCATCATTACTTGAGCACCGATCTTGAGTTGAATTATTTTAGGTGCTAATAATTGTTCTAAATATTTCCTACCAATATCTTTATTAACATCAACACCAGTATCTTCTGCTTCAAATGTAATTATGTCACCTGGTAAACTCTTCATTTTAAAGTTATTTGCACTATCGACTTCCCTTCTAGTCGAAAATAATCGTGTGGGCTCGATTGTATCTAATCTTAATTCTCTTTCTAAATTTTTGAATCTTTTAGTGGTCAGTTCAGATACATTACCGTTCCTTATATCTGTTAACATTTCCATAAATTGCTTATCAGATGCTTGTCTAAAAATTTTCTTCAATTCAACTTGAACTTTTATATGTTTCTTCCAAAATTCACTTTCAAATGCAAATATTTTGCTTTTAGGAGTTGAGCCATTGATGTTATGTATATGCATCTTATCAGGTACAGGTGGTAACTGATAAAAATCTCCACAAAGTATAACTTGAATACCACCAAATACTTTATTTTTATTCTTCAAATTTCTTCCTATATATTCTAATTTATCAATTAAGTTACCATCGACCATCGAAATCTCATCAATTATCAATACTTTCAATGCTAACCATCTGTTCCTAGCAACCCTATTCTTTTTTACTTTACGTAGTAACTCTTCTCTACTCTCTCTACCTAAACCAATCCCTGTGAATGAATTGATCGTCATACCACCAATATTACAAGCAGCTAGCCCCGTTGATGCAGTTACCGCAACTGCATCGGGTCCATCATTTTTATGCTGCTCCTTTAACCTTTTGATTAATGCTTTTAATAGTAATGATTTACCAGTTCCAGCTGATCCAGTATAGAATATATGCTCACCTTTTTGAGCTAAATGCGCAACAATTTCTTGCTCTTTACTCAGATTTATTGCAGTTACATGTTTATTTGAGTCGGATTCGCTTTTTTTAGGTTGCTGTAATTGTTGTTGCTGTGTTAAAATATGTAGATGCCTTGTCTGTGTAAATGAGAAACTTGCTTTGTCCGATGTACTACTACTAATCGTAGAAAACTTACTCACATTTATAGGTGATGATGTTAAGCAATTTATAGGGGGTTTGGGTTCAACAATTTTACTTTGATAATCTTCAATCAAGGAGCTTATTTTTTTGAAAAACTCTGAATGTAATGGAAAATTATCAATACCTTCTAAAACTATTCGATTCAACTCACCAATAAATAAGTTAATATTAGATGAATACTGTACTTTATTTTCTTGATCTATAACAACTGTTTTATCCCCTATGGATGGAATATCCATGGTATATAAGTCGAACTTTTTCAAACTATCTGTCACTAGATTTAGGAGAGAATTAATGTACCTTCTAGAAGATCTTATAAGCATAACCAAGTTTCACGATAGTTTAAGATCTCTTCGCTTTTGTGAAGTAGATTATGATATTCACAAAAACGTTGAAGTCAATGTTTTTTCTTTTCTATAATGGCTATTGAATAAAGTATTTTTCAATCAAACAATATATCGCAACTTAATCTGATTCGATATCATTTACATTTTACCACGATTGGAAAGTTAATCTTGCACATTGAAATAATACTCATCGCCTTAACGTGTCGCGTCGATCGTCTGAAAAATGAAAAAAAAAGACCGACCCTTTCTGTCCCGAAACGATTTAGGCAGGAACCGCCAGGGCATGAAATCAAAAAGTTAAACCTACCTTTTCGCCACTGGATCCATAGAGTTAGACGCAATTCATCTTCAATAAGCTATCGACTATCATTATGTTAATAAGCATTAAAGATATTGAAGATCAAGTCAATGATATTGTATGTTTCTGAATTTTGATTTCCTTATTCGTTATCGGCTTTGTTACTAACATTTCCATTTTCTTTCTGATAGCCTTCTGATCTAAAAGCTGAAGTTGAATTTTTGACAAATTGTTCAAATGAAAAATTAATTGAGAAACTTAATACTTACTATCCAAAAGATTGGGATGGTTCGCATCCAAATTTGAAACACTATATTCCTTTACTAAACAGAATTGATACAATTTTTGAAAATCATGTAAAGAAGTACAAATTAGATGAAGATAATATCGAACCACTCGATGTACCTTATGAAGAGGTTGAGCTAATTACATCATGTATTAACTATTCGAACCATCTATTAGAATATAGTACGAATAGAGAAATTTATAATTCACATGGCTTTATAGCAAACTTCATTTTCTCAAATAGTCTTGATATCAAAATTTCAGCTATAAAACTACTCTGTTGTTTATCGGAAAAATTTGCTTCACATTTTCCTGTCAAATTTGCTATACCTCAAAAAGTCAAAGATACTTTAATATCTTTCATCAAGTCCTTCCCTCTTCAATCAATTAGAACAACTCCAGGTCCTACTACAATTGATGTATCTGGGTATAATCAACGTTTATCAAGTAGATCATCTTCAATCATTACCGATCAAAATTCAGATTATAATAATCATTCTAGCAAAAAGCCAAAAAAATCAAAGAAAGACTATTCCAATGACGTAGTTCATATCAGTTTGCTGGATTGCATGCGCCCTGATTTTTCTGTACCAAATACTTGGAAGTCGCTTAATTACGAATATTATAAAACTGGAGTTTACTCAAATATAAATAAAACGAAAGATTCAAAGAAAAGTAAGTTGCAAAAGGATATCACAGGTGAAGGGCTACGTAGTTTCAAATTGACTTCAGATGCTTTAAAAAAGTTATCAATGCAGCAAATATTTGATAAAGCTGCAGAGGTTATACCAAGCGAGAAATGGATAGATTTTGTTATCCACGTTTATACCGCTATAGCCTACAGTGGAAAATCATTTGAGTGTTTAGCGTTAAGAGGTAAATTAGTAAGTTTTAAATGTTGCTGCATTGCTTTAGCGGTATGCAACATTTCATATAGCTCTTTTGTTGGGCTTGTTTTTGATGAAGAGCCATACCTTTTGAGCTATATGTGTGATTTAATTAATCCTGACAATCATATTCCAAGAGAACCATGTATTGCAACTTTAAGAGCTTTTGTGAATATTTCAAGTAGGAAAAATGGTGCTTCGGATCTAATGAGAGCAATGGGAGGTAATGTTAGTCATGGGCTTTTGTTCCATGTTCTAAAAAACCTTTTAAAACAAACGAAGGAGAATAAATTTGCTAATGATCAAGTTTACATGAATTATTTATATAATATTTTGGCAAATTTTCTGGAAAATAGATCTCTTGCTACACATTTACGTTCCGCAGGTTTGATGAAGGTTTTCTTAGATTTTTTGTCATTAAGAAACAATTATCGAATGACAAGATCTGGACCACTACATTTGATTGAAATATTTATTGAGGTTTTACCTGAAGCATTGGATGAGTTTATTGCCAATGATGGCTTTAATATTATAATTTCTTTACTCCAGTTTGAAGTTGATTTTGCAATCGAAAATCCAGACTATGAGAACGGTGCACCAAAAAATTCTAATCTATCCCATAAAATTACAGCAAGACAAGTAAAACTATTAAATTTTCTTTTGAAGTTAGTTATATCATTGATCTCGAACTACCCGGGTGATAGAATGAGAAATTTATATGATTCTCCAATGCTAGGAAGTATAATAAAAATTTTGAAAAATCCTAAACTTTTCGGATATGAATTACTATTCAATTCTATCAGAATAATTACAACTATCATCAACAATGAGCCAACTGCTTTCTCCATTTTAAAAGAAGCGTCTGTTGTCGGCACATTTCTAGATGATTTTGAATCATTCCTTCTACCCGACTGTGATTTGATTCTTGAATTACCCGATACTTTGAGTGCAATATCTTTGAATAAATCGGGCCTAGCTCAGATAAAAGAAAAAAAGATTATACCAAAACTTTTTTCTATTTTCCATAATGTCGAAATTTGTAAACAATTGGTTGTCGTCGAGAATGTTATGAGTTTAGGGCATGCCATTGATGAGCTTGCTAGACATCATCCAGGATTGAAAGATGTAATTCACGAACAGATTCTCAAATTAATCAAAGAAATACCTATCAGTGTTCATTTCAATGCTCTTGATTTTTATCAATCTGAAAATGGTGCTCTCTATAAAAGCAGAGAAGAACCTAATCTTCATGTAGAAGAAAATTCAGCTCCTTTGGAAAGATGGGATACATGCAGAGATTCAAATATTATCCAGTGTACTTTAATCTTCTTGGCATCTATTTTTGAGAATTCAAAAGAGTGGAAGAGACTATTTGGACAAATTGATATGGATGATTTATTCAAATTTGTCACGCTTGAGAATGCACCTTTTGACTACTCTCTGTCCAAAACTATCATACATTATAGAAATATTATCAAGTGGATGGATCAAACTACTAGATCATATTGTTTACCTTCTTTAGTCGAAAAGTTACGACAAACATTAGCAGAGCTTCAAGATTTTGTAAACTATCCTAATGATGATGAATCTTATTTTGTTCAGTTTGATGGTATAAGTGATCCAAATCTGCAACTAAAAGCTCGAAAAACTATATCTGATTTGGGTATTATGAATTCCTTATTGTTTGTTATGTCTGACTTTTATTCGAAACTTCATAAATATCAACCCAACAAAATATTGGATATTGCAATGGTTTTCGGTTCTGAAGAAGGACTTCAGTTAATCCGTGATTTATGTCAATTTTATAGAAGATTGGCATTGGAAGAGGTGTTCTTACATGTTACCACCCCTACTGAGGTTGCCCAAAATGCTTTCACTTTAGTACAATCTATTTCATTGAAACAAAAGGAAATTGGTTTACCACCACCTGAAAATGCGAACTGGAATGGTACTAGTGCCAAGTTCAAAAATATATCAATCTTATACTTCAACTTTTCAAGAACAAAATTCTGGTTGAGGAACGTTTTCAACAGTTTTTGCTCAATTAATTTTGGTAGAAGATCAGAAAACAAAACTCTATTTGGGCCAGCAACCCGGCATGCCGTTGCCATCATAACACAGTATGTTGAATCAGTTTTAAACATTTTAAAAAGTATATCCACTTCAAATTTGGAGATTCGGTGCGGCTATTTGTTTTGTATACTAAATCAGCTTTACTTGAACCAATTTTATTCTCTGGGGCCGTCAGCTTCTGTCAATCCAACTATGAGTATTTGTCTTCTACAAAATGAGGATTTTCCATATTTGAAAGATTTAACGGTTGAAATGTTTAAAATTTTAAGTGACTGTGATCCTGTTAGAATAAAAGATTTTGCAGAAAAATGTTATGTTTCCATTGAAGTTCCAAGTCTTGTATTGGCAGTGATTAATCAACTTCTTGACATCCATGCTGACCTAGGCTCAATCAATATTATGGGTACCATTCCTAATGGAGATAAATTGTACGCATATCTAGGTGAAAAGTCTCAAGACTATGTTGCTGAAGCATTGATATCAATTCAAGTCCAAAGCTCAATATCTTGCTTCGTTCTTTTGAATGAGCTTTTGTCCCAAGATGGTTGTAACCTTTTGAATACAATGCCTGATAAATTGACAGATAGCTTAGTAGAAGGAATCATTTCTGTTAGTAAGTCTGCTTTTACTAATTTCAAGTCACATCACTTGAAGTTTAAAGGCCGTTTATATCCAATTAGTCCTGAGACGACAACTCCATCTGACTATAATGTTAAGTTTCTGCTTGATGCAGGGATACCTGAGGAAAAGGCTAAAGAGATTTTAATTTTCTTCAATGACAATGTGAAAACTGTTTTAAGTCAAACGGTAGAATCTTTAGCTGATAGCTTTGATATGTATGATTTAGACTTGCAAGAATTTGTCGGAAAAAGGTATACGCCTCCGAAAAGTGAACCCATTCACTTAAACTATGCTCCAAACTATGATATTGATACAATTGATGATTTAAATTTTAGCATTAGTACCAAAGAGCAAATGTTCATTTTACAGTGGATTTTATTGGCACAGCTTTATCCCAAATCAGTTCAAAGCATATCAAATTTAGTTGTCTTCGTTTTTGGTAAATCGTTTTCTGAGCACATGAACGAGGTCTTAGATCCACTTTTGGAAAATATGAGGCACTTTAATTTTGAATCTGATGTTGATCAGGAGAACAAGAAACTTTCAGCGACATTAAACTTGATTGCACTGATTTTGGGCAAGGTATCTTTTTCAAAGTATTCTACTCTAATGACAAAGGTAGTTGAAATTTTGACTGCTCATTTAAACTTACATAATGTAAAACGAGAGTGGTTTCCGCATGCATTAATGATTTTCAATAAAATATTTCTGGAAACGAAGGCACCTTACACTCCAGAGGCACCAAAAGTGGAGGCTTCTTCCAAATTTCCTCCTTACCTAATATCCCCTCCAAAAATAACAACATTAGATTCCTCTATAGAGGACTTTGTATTCAATACTGTTTTGCAGATTGAAAGCATAGACAACGAGAATTCATTGCTTGAACTTACTAATCTTCTACTACTTCTCTGCGATTCAGATGAGAGAGTAGCAAAGCTTGCAGAATCGAATGTTATCAAGGGGCTTATTTTGTATGTTAAAGAAAATAAATGTTCAAGCACTGTGCATACTCAAGTGATCCAAATCCTACGTCGTTCCGTTGAGTATGATGATATTATTAAAACTTATTTGGAAAATGAAATCAATTCAATCTTTATTTCCAGAAAAGCTGCTGTGGGTGATAAACCTGAGCAGAAGAAATTAAGGGTGAGAGATTTGAAGTCATTTCTAGAAGATAATGCTGCACTTGTTCTTCGGAAGCCACAGCTTTTAGCAGAGGTCATTGGTGAACAGTGTATTATCAAGCCAGTTAATAAGCATTATAAAGCTCCCTTGATTACTGTTTTATCAGAAGATGATAAGAAAATTTTAAGAGATCATGGTATCGATGTAGATCAAAGAAAATCGCATCCTGCTACTAATTCTGCTCTAATCATGAACTTCCTATTGGCAGAATTGATGATGATTAGTAAAAAAGATATGATGGCAAACATACCCTCTGATTCTATTTTAAAGGAAAAAAAGAAAAAAGATCAAACTGCCGATTTGGTGGTCGAAAATAATAGAGGTTTAGCTTATGCTATTTTTTTACTTGAGTCTGTTACAGAGCTTTTATTTTCTTACACTTCTTGCAAAACTGAGTTTCTCACTTTTTCGAAAAAAACAAGAGCCTCAACCGATAAGAAGCCACGTACAACTGCACTGAATATGTTAATCCATAAATTCATTACTGTCAATCCACTTGAGAAAGAAGATGCGGCTATTCATAATGTTCATGAGTTACTGACTTCATTAGGATATGCGTGTATTTTAGGACTAATATCAACTGTTCCCGTTAATGGAATTGATTATCTATCGACCAAAGATACGGATAAAGATTTATGCTTTGCTAGGAAGTTTACTGTTGACATTCTCATTAAAATTATCAAGGAAACAGAATCTTCCAACAAGAATTCAGTGATCAAGTATGGTAAAATTGTTGATATAATCGATCTTGTTCGAAAACTTTCTGGTGAAAAACTTGGTAATCTAGTATCAGTCTCCATTGATGAGGACATCACATTAAATGACAGATACCACTTTACCAAGGAACTTCTCGATAAAAAGTTTGTTGCGGTTGTTAATGGAATTCTTGCAAAACTTGACATGAACTTTCCTTATACAGAACAAGTCACAAATTCGATTTTAGCTCTTTACTCCTTATTGGGTGAGACTAAAGTTTTGTACCAAGAAGCTTTTAAACAAAACCATGAAACTATAGATGGAGAAGAAGAACTCTTTGATGAAGAAATTGAAGAAAGTGATGATAATGAACCGGATATACTAAGAAATTCAACTCTTGGTATGTATGATCTAGATGATGTCGAAGATGAAGATGATTTTGATGATGATGAGTTTGATGAAGAACTTCTAGACGATGGTATTGAAATAATACTATCCGACCATGATGATCAAGGGTCGGACGTCGAGATAATAGATGAAATAGATGGTGATATAGAAGTGGAAGAAATAGATGATGGTGACGATGAGAATGACCACGATGAAGATGATGATATGAATAGTGATGTTAGCATTAGCGATGAAGGAGAGCCTGATAATGGTTTTACTAGGCATATGAGGGGCAATCAAATTGATTTTGTTTATGAATCCAGTGAAGAAGACCCTGAAGATGATGATGACAATCAGGATGTGGATGATGACGATGATATGGTTGGTCATGAGATTGAGGATTATGCGTCCGGTGATGAAGATGATGATGATAATGAGATGTCAGAAGATGAACGCTATATGATTCATGGAACTGATGCTGACTCAGAGGAAAATGATGCTGATAGTGATATTATTGAACTCGACTTTGATACTACGTCTGATGAAGACGATGATGGTGGAAGTGAAAGTGATGATTCTGCTATTTTGCAAGAGTGGCTCGATGAATATGAGAATGGTGATTTGGACCAGCGACAACCTAGAGGTAGAAGAAACTCAACATCATCCCGTCATCAAAATCAAGTTATACCAACTAGGCTCTTATTTCCATCTTCGGAATCCGGAGTCCCAATGCCGATGGAAATGAGCTTAACTGATGACTCAAGATCTTCCTTCATGGAATTTACCCAGGCTTTACTGGATAGAAGAACAAATGCAAATGTGTCACAAGGTCTTTTAGACTTTAGAAGAATGCTGGAGCCACTAAAATCTTACAGAAGTAATACTTTTTGCTCTATCAAATCAACGACTCAAAGATGGCAAGAAATTGCAGAATTATATGTTGGTAGTAACGTTGTTTATCGTGTGGGTCCTGATATTATCAATAGAGTTTATCAAAGAAGTGAAGTTTTGATTGAAGAACAAAAACGTATCAAGGAAGAAAAAGAAGCGAAAAGGAGAGAAGAAAGGGAAGAAGAGAAACGGCAACAGAAGCTCAAGGAAGAGCAAGAACAAAGGGAAAGGGAAGAAATGGAGCAAGAAAGAAGGGAACAAAATGACGTAGCTCCGCCAACAGTCGATACTTCAAATGAGCCCTCTGGTCCTATATATGTTGACATTGGTGGTAACCAGGTTGATATAAGTGGAACAGGAATTGATCGTGAATTTTTACTTGCATTGCCTGATGATATGAGACAGGAAGTTTATGAACAACATATAGCTCAATCAAGAATTGAAGAAAATAGTAGGGATGCTGTTGACTTTTTCAGAAATTTGCATCTACGCTCTGGCTTCATTCCTGAAAGTGACTTATCTCACATTATAGGTGTACATGGTGTTAGAAATGATGAGGCTGATGAGGAAGGAAGTGACAATGACAATGATGAAGATGGTGAGAATGATGAGGATATGGAAAGTGATTCTGATTCATTAGACCTTGAAGACTTTGAAGAGTTGCAACAAATTAGTAATTCCAGAAACACAATGAACATGCGCTCCTTTTTTGACTATCACACAAATGAAGGAGGGATACATATGCAAAGGGGCAATAATATTCATACTACCACTGATCCTGCGACATCTGATGTAAAAAAGGGTTATAAAAGCTATTTCACACCTCTAGTTGATAGGCCAGGAACTGCAGCTTTACTCAAACTCCTTTTCGTTCCTCAGGTATACTACAAAAGAGAAATTTTTTTTAAGACTGTGTCATACTTATGCCTCAGCAAGCATACTAGGGCTGAATTGATTGCTATGATTTTATACATTCTTCAAGAAGGTACAAAAGATCAGAACTCTGTTGTTTCTGTCTATGCTCAGATTTGCAATAAGGCACTTTTAGTAGGGAAAGACTCCAATGATATAATTTCTGACGTTGATGATGTTATTTGTCCGGCCAATTGTACAACAGTTTCCTTAGCGACGCAATGTATTGATACTATTCAATATCTTTTGGAGAATGAAAGCAGTATGAGATTCCATTTTGTGACAGAACAAGAAGCTCTCTCGTTTATGAAAAAATCCTCAAAGAAACAGAAATTGAAAGACACAAGCTACAAGTATCCTATAAATTTGTTGTTGAATCTATTAGATAATAATATTATCAAGGAAGATACTAATTTAATGGACATTCTATCAAGATCAATTCAAATTGCAACCCGTCCACTTCCTACTATGAGATCGAAGTTGGAGGAATTGGATAAAAAAGATACAGATCAAAGTAAGAAGCTTCCACAACTACCAAATGTTCCTGACAGATGCTTAAAGCAAATCATCAACATTTTAGTTGCTAATGAATGTGCTAACAAAGTTTTCCATCAAACAATAGTCTCAATTCAAAATCTTTCTGTCCTTGAGAACGCTAAAATTGTTTTTCCTAGGGAGCTCTCCAAAAAGGCTACACACTTAAGCTCAAAAATTGTTAAGGAGTTGAAAGAATTGATTCAAGATCTCAAAGTTACTAAAAAAGATTTAGAAGACTTATCGTCGCTAAATCAATTCTCTTCTGGTGCTTCAAACCAAGCCAAACTATTGAGGATTTTAACTGCTTTAGACTACTTGTACCAAACAAAGAACAATGAATCTGATGATATTGAAGAATTGAAAACTCTTTATAGAAATTCAGCATTAGGACCTCTTTGGGGAGCACTAAGCAATTGTCTTAACATTCTAAAAGAGGATGATAAAATGAATTATATAGCATTTATTTTATCACCTCTTATTGAAGCTTTAATGGTTGTGTGTAAGCACAGCAAGGTTCAGAAAATGAATTCTTTAGATGTTCTAAAATACGAAGAAGAACGAGAACTCGATTTTACAAATGAGCCAATTGAAAGTTTATTTTTCAGTTTCACAGAGGAGCATAAAAAGATTCTCAACCATATGATTCGAAATAATCCAAAGTTAATGAGTGGACCTTTCTCGGTTTTGATCAGAAATCCAAGAGTTTTAGAATTCGATAATAAAAGAGTTTACTTTGAGTATAAGTTACACAGTAATGAAGATACAGATGTTAAAGAAAAGATTCCAATCAATATCAGACGTGATCAGGTTTTCCTTGATTCATATAGAAACATTTTTTTCAAGCCTGTGGAAAAGATTAAGAAAAGTACACTTGAGATCAAATTTAATGGTGAAGAAGGTGTTGATGCAGGTGGTGTTACTAGAGAATGGTATCAAGTTTTATCGAGACAAATTTTTGATCCTAATTATGCATTATTTGTTCCAGTTGCTTCTGATAAAACAACTTTCCATCCAAATCGTACTTCTTGGGTCAATCCTGAACATTTATCATTTTTCAAATTTGTTGGTATGATTATTGGTAAAGCGATTTATGATGGATATGTTTTAGATTGTCATTTTAGTAGAGCTGTTTTTAAAAGACTATTGGGAAAATCTGTATCATTGAAAGATATGGAATCTTTAGATCTTGACTATTATAAATCTCTAGTATGGATGCTTGAGAATGATATTACTGATATTATTGTTGAAACATTTTCTGTTGAGACTGATGATTATGGAGAGCATAAAATTATTGATTTAATACCAAATGGAAGAAATGTTTCTGTTACGGAAGAAAATAAACAAGAATATGTTAAACTGATTGTTGAATATAGACTTTTAATATCTGTGAAAGATCAAATGGATAATTTTCTTGAAGGATTTTACTCAATGATTCCAAAAGATTTAGTCTCTATATTTGATGAACAAGAATTAGAGTTATTAGTTTCCGGTTTACCTGATATTGATGTAGATGATTGGAAGAATAATACAACATATGAAAATTATTCTCCATCATCACCTCAAGTTCAATGGTTTTGGAGAGCTGTTAAATCATTTGATGCAGAAGAGAGAGCCAAATTATTACAATTTGCAACTGGTACATCAAAAGTTCCATTAAATGGTTTTAAAGAATTGAATGGTATGAATGGTGTCTCCAAATTTAGTATTCATAGAGTTTATAATTCAACGGATAGATTACCTACAGCACATACATGTTTTAATCAAATTGATTTACCTGAATATGAAAGTTACACCAAACTCAGAAACGCATTATTATTAGCAATCAGAGAAGGCCATGAAGGTTTTGGGTTTGCATAATGCAAAACTTGAGCAACGAACGCAATTGGTAATTTATAAGAAAAAAAATTATTCTTTAAAAAGATTCTTGAAGCTGTATAAGTATATAACTGTTTTTATCGATCTAAGAGATTCTATTTAACTGCATGGTTCGATGTCTAGAAATCCCGCGTTAAAATAAAAGTAGTGCCACAATAAAGACGTAGCAGGCTAATGTTGAAACTTAAAAATAACCCAATTTTTTTTTCTCACAGATTCTTTTGTTTCGGCGAATGACAGATGCGAAGGTCCGGTGATTAATAAGCAAAAGCAAATACCGAAGATTTATTACAATGCGAGAAATGATCCGAAGTAACCGAGGGCACCGCAAGGACTAAATTTCTCGCAATATAAAAGGTGCTTCAAATGGCAGCAATTGAGATTGGGGATCTTTTATTACTAAATTTATATTGAATATTTTATTCTATATAGCTTCATCACAATTTTGAAAAGATGCCAGAACCTTTAGGAGATACCAAATTATTTAAACCTATTAAAGTTGGAAATGTTACATTGAAGAACAGGATTGCTTACCCACCAACTACAAGACTTAGAAATACTGAAGAATTTGTACCAACTGATTCAGTTTTAGAATATTATAAGGAAAGAGCAATTGATAATGGTGGATTATTAATTTTTGAAGCCACATTCCCTGATTATAATTTTGGACTTTATCCAAATACGCCAATGATTAAAACTAAGGAACAAGTTTCAGCATTCAAGAAAATTGTTAAAGCTGTTCATGATGAAGGTACCGCAATTTCTTTACAACTTTGGAATTTAGGTAGAACATCTAATCCAAAATTATTGAAAAAATTTGGATTAGATTTTGTTGCACCATCAGTTATTTATGATAGTGAAGAGAAGGAGAAGGAAGCAAAAGAAGCTGGTAATGAATTAAGGGAATTAACTATTGAAGAGATTGAAAATATGGTTAAAGAATATGGTTTAGCTGCAAAGAGAGCAATTGAAGAATGTGGATTTGATTTTATTGAAATTCATGCAGCTCATATGTATTTACCTGATCAATTTTTACAAGAAGTTAGTAATCAAAGGAATGATAAATATGGTGGATCAATTGAGAATAGGTCAAGATTTATACTTGAAATAATTGATGAATGTATTAAATCAGTTGGAGCTGAACATGTTGGAATTAGATTATCACCATATGCTGAAGTTCAAGGTGGATTAGGTATTAAATCACGTATTAATCCTGTTGTTACATGGGGATATTTATTTAGTGAATTTGAGAATAGAGCAAAAGAAGGTAATAGATTAGCATATATTTCAATTGTTGAACCAAGAGTTAATGGAATTGAGATTAAACCTGAGAATGCAGAAATTAATTTAAAATGGCCTGAATTAATTTGGAAAGGAGTTTTCTTAAGATCTGGTGGTTTCTTACATGAACCTTATATTAGTAACATTAAAGAATCAATTGAATCAAGTGAAAATACAATTTTCGGATTTGGACGTTATTTCACATCAAATCCTGATTTACCTAATAGATTAAAGAATGGTTATGAATTGACTCCATATGAGAGAGATGGTTTCTATATTCCAAGATCTAATAAGAAATATTTAGGCTATCCAAGATATGGTGAAGAGAAGGATACTTCTAAAGATGATGTAGTACCACAACCTTTATAAGAAAAGTTTATAATAAGTGAAAATATTTAGTAAATAGACTTGAAGTGTAGACCTACGTAATAGCGGCTCAGCAAAAGTATGATGAAGAAAAAAAGTAGAAAATTAGAAAATTAGAAAATTAGAAAAGTAGTAAGAGTGGAGTAGAGTTGAGTGAATAATCTGAGTATAGATTATAGTACTTAACAACTGGGATGAGTGAAGGGAAGTATGGAGAAGAGAAGTATGGAGAAGCGAAATATGGAGAGGAGAACGATGAATTGAACAATATTAAGATTCATCCATTACTTCAACAATCGAACGATAATAAGGAAATCAAAATAAATAAAAATCCATTAGTAAATAATGATTGGAGGAAACGAGAGAACTTAACTATCAATCCATATATTGAACAAGAAGATATTTCGATATTATTTCAGAACAAGCGTAAGAAGATAATTGGTAATAGTAATAGTGAACCTGGTAGATTTATTATGAGAGGTAGAGAATTTAGGGAAAGGATACGATTAGAGAGGGAAGAGAATGAAAGAATTGCAAAATTGAAAAAATTAAAATTATTACCTAATTTAAGTTTAGGTGAAGAAAAGTATGAAATTTATGGTAAGAGTTTACCACCATATATTGAATGGTGGGATAAAGATTTTGTTATTAATGGTAGATATAGTGATGAATTTAATGATGAAAGTATAACACATTATATTCAGCATCCTGTACCTATTGAATTAGATGATAAGAATATAGGGGGTGAGATAAAACCAATGTATTTAACTAAAGAGGAGAGGAGGAAATTGAGGAGGAATAGGAGGATGATTGAGATGAAGGAAAGACAAGATAGGATTAAATTAGGTTTAGAGAAGGCACCGAGTAATAAAGTTAGTTTAAAAAATTTGGTAAATGTATTAATGAATGAGAGTATAAGTAATCCTACTGAGATTGAGATGAGAGTTAGGAATGAAGTTTATGAAAGAGAGATGAAACATAAGCAAATGAATGAAGATAGGAAATTGAGTAAGGAAGAGAAACGTGAAAAGATTGAGAAGAAGAAGGAAGAAGATTTAGAGAAAGGTATTTATTGTTTAGTTTGTCAAATTAAAAGGTTGGTTAATCCAAAACATGAATATAAAGTTGATATTAATGCGAAACAGTATGGATTAGTTGGTGTTTGCGTTTCAGTTCTTGGTGGTAAGAGTTTAATAATTGCTGAAGGTGGTTATAAGAATATTAGCAAATATAGGAGGTTACTTGAGAATCGAATAGATTGGGAGAAGAATGAATATAAGAAAGGCGAAAATGGAGAAGAATTAGGAGAACTAGAGGATTTGAGTGGTAATTCATGTGAAGTAATGTGGCAAGGTGAGATCAAGGAGTTAAGGTTTATGAAATGGACAAGTTACAAATACGACAATGAGATTGATTTGATAAAGTTTTTAGATAAATTTGGGGTTGCCCATTACTGGCGGAGTTGATTTGAAGAGGGTTGATTTGAAAAAAGGGGGGGATTATCTATCTATCGCTATAATAGTTTTTATTTATGTACAGGAGAAAGGATCGAAAATAAATGATAATGAGCCTCCTTACTTACTTAGTAAGTTACTTACGTAACTCACTTACTCTTGAATTTTAGCTAGAATGTCAGAGTCTCTGAGTAGCAAGTATTCTTCCTTTTCGATTTCAATTGGAGTACCACCATGGGTAGGGACCATAACTTTATCACCTGCAGCGACTGAAGGTTTGATGATTTCACCATTTTGAGCAGTAAAACCAGGACCAACAGCGATAACAGTTGCCAAGTTATTCTTTTGTTGGTTCTTTTCAGGGATGTAGATACCTGATGCGGTCTTTTGAGGCGCTTTGATCCTTTGGACGAGCACTCTGTCGAGGGTTGGAAGGATAGATTTAGCGGACTTGATAATGGATGACATTGCTGTAGTGGTTGTGGTTGTGGTGGCTGTGGCTGTGATAGTTGGAATAGTTTCAGTGAAGCTGTGTGAGAGTGTGTGGTGGGATCAAGGTGGATTTATTGGTGCGGCAGCTAGCGGTCTGCGGGGGCGGGTCGCGGCCGCGGCCGCGGGCGATCGCGTTCGAGAAAATTCGACCTGGAGGCGAGTACGGAGACTAACTATTGCAAGCAGTTGTTGAGCTTCTCTGCACGCACAGCTCAGCACAGCACAGAACAGCTCAGGGCCTACAACAGAGCAGCGCACAGTACAGATCGACATGGGTGCATTCTACAACATTTTAGGCAAGAACGTTCCATCACAGTACCTCGCCATCGGCACCCTTGCAGCTGTCGTGGGTGGCATCCAGCTCAACAGCTTTTTGAGCGGATCTGCACCAGCACCAGCACCAGCAGCACCAGCAGCGGCGGCATCACCAGCAGCTAACGACGGTGAACTCGATGTGGAGAAGGCGATCAACGACTTCCTAGCGTCCAGCGAGACCGAGAAGAACTAGACGGCGGAGACGAAGGGTTCCCGCATGAGAACCCGCTACTGATCCTGATACGGTCCTGATATGATTCTATTTACCGTTTAGTTGTTCATTTATTTATTTACTTATTTATTTATTGATTTAGTTAGTTTGTTTATCTATTTATTTATTGTTAACGAAGACACGACGCAAACGGCGATTGTAACTCTGCACGCACGTGACCACGGGAGTAGCGCGATGCGTGCACGACACCGCAGCAGAAGCACTTCTGCACTGCACCACCACAAGTCACCTCCCGGCCCTGTGGTACTGTACTCACACACATACAGATCACACACACACACACACAGCTAGGCTACAACGATGCTCATACTCGCGATTGGGGACCTCTACGTGCCCGAGCGGGCGCCTGGCCTGCCGGCGCCCTTCCGCAAGCTGCTGCAGCCGGGCGGCAAAATCGACACCGTGGCGTGCCTCGGGAACACGGGCAGCTCGCACAGGCTGGCGGCTCAGCTCGCAGCTCTCGCCAAGAGTCCCGGAGCAGCTGCTGTTGCTGTTGCTGCTGCTGCTGAGCCGCCAGCTGCTGGCGGCTCGTCGCGGTTTGTCGCTGTGCGCGGGGACAGCGACAGCAGCGGTAGCGGTACCAGCGACAGTGGCAGCAGTGGCGCTGAGCCCCACTCCCAGCAGCTGCGGGTGTTCGCGGCGGGCTTCAAAATTTGGGACAGCCCTGTATCCCTTTTCCGGACAAAACGCAAATGAGTTA